>JAEIIJ010009729.1:0-16810 GCA_018904815.1 Drosophila ogumai | reverse complement strand
CAACCAAAACTAGAACTAATGGTATTTCGTTATTTTTACCACCGAATTAAGGACAATTATGATTTTATTTTGTTTGTAGTAGTATTAGATGCTTATATAAAATATATTTTTTCAAATTTTAAAGCTAGGCTAGCTAGTGAATACCATATAGAGCGTATTATTTACGAGGTTTCCTCCAGAATTCAAAGTCCCGATCAGCCAGAAACGATAGCTCTACGAAACTTGAGTAAACTGCCCCGATCAACAGTTTCAAATTAGTTACTATGTATAATAGTCCAATGGCCTTGCTAGAACTGGTAACATATGGCTAATTTAGAAAATTGCACCGATCTATGTGAGTACGTATGGAGTATTGCCACAATATCTCACACTCATAACCCTTACGTACAATTAACCAATAGCACGCGTAGTTCACGCTTCAGTCTTTCATGTATTTCAACTTAAAATAATAGTCTCACTATTTTACTATTTAAAAATTAAATAGGGGCATGACTGTCACCACCAATGCCGTCGTCATCACCAAGGATCAGAGCAACCTGATTGGAATTAGTATTGGTGGAGGAGCGCCCATGTGTCCGTGTCTTTATATAGTACAGGTGAGTTAGGGGAGGTTTAAGAAATTAAATCTACCAATTTATCATTGGCCAATTGTATTTTCCACTTCGTATTATCGGTATGTGTTAGCTATATCCTGTTTTTTAAAGCTAGGATGGGTACCGTATGTGTAGGCGATGTGCAGGTTTTACTCTTATAAGTCTCCTGAGCGTGTAGTTTTTAAAAATTATTAATTTATTGTTCCTTTTTTTTGCCAAATATTAAAATATCCACGACTATGTATCTTCCTTTAAATGTTTTTTCTCCCTCCACGGATTTGGATTGGCCTTAAAGTTGGTCAGCTTACGCAGCCTGATAAACTCCCTTCGCTCCGACTTTATCCACTCGTTAGCCAGCTCCGCGAAGCGCGTCTCCATTCGCACTCGTTTCTCTTTGTCGTACAGAAAACGTCCCAGCGCCCGCTTCGTGGTGTGGAGCTGGAAAGGCTTCGGTCGAGTAAAAGAGCATTCCGTACGCGGCCTAAACGGCTGGCGGAGCATGTAGTCCATGGAACTGAACGGATTGGTCTTCGGTATTGAGTTGGATGCCAGCCTTTTGAGCTCTCTTTCCTTATTGTTACGCTTGACCAGCGCCTCCATGGACGTGGCGAGAGTGCGCGGACTCTTGGGCTTGGTTAGCTTTTTCAGGGAGGCTAGGTACTGCCGGCGCTTCTGTAGAAGCTGGTGGGACCTCTGGAAATCGGGCACTGGCCGACTCCGGAACTTGTACTCGTTGCCAGCGGCGCAACGCTTGAGGTCCCTGAGGTTGTCAGCGTATAGCTTTTGGTACTCCTGAAAACGCGGTGTCGAAATCCTTGTCTTGGCTTTTTTTGCTTTCCCCCGCTTTTGGCCGCCGCCAGCTGGCTTCCGCTTATGGGAACTCTTGTGCCGTCCCTGTTCCCGCAGTACGGCCTGCAGTCGGTCATCCAAACAATCTAAGCCGGGTAGCACCTTGGGTCTGTCCTCGGGAGTGGCCTTGCTGGCATCATTGGCCAATTTACACCAGTTGATGATGGTCATAATTTAGAAAACCTAAAGGGTTCCAGGTGTTTCTATTCGGAATAGTAAGTCGAAAGGGTATTACAAAAGGCTACTTACTATTGGCTTGGTTTCTAAATAAGATCTGAGGTTCTTTGAAACATTTAAAATAACTTAAATTTCAGATCTTTGATGGCACTCCCGCCGCTCGGGAGGGTTCCCTGCAATCCGGAGACGAGCTACTGGCTGTGAACTCGGTGAGCGTGAAGGGCAAGACAAAGGTGGAGGTGGCCAAGATGATTCAGACGGCCACCGACGAGGTCGTCATCCACTACAACAAGCTGCATGCAGATCCCGAACAGGGCAAAACCCTAGACATCATACTAAAGAAGCTAAAGCACAGAATCGTGGACAACCTTTCGAGCAATACAGCCGATACTTTGGGCCTCTCCCGGGCGATACTATGCAATGATTCGCTGGTGAAGCGACTGGAGGAGCTGGAGGGCACTGAACTGATGTACAAGGGCCTGGTGGAGCACGCCCGTCGAATGCTCAAGGCCTACTATGATCTCCTGCAGACCTACAAGTCCTTTGGCGACTGCTTCACCCAGATCTCGGTCCACGAGCCGCAACAGCGAGCCTCGGAGGCGTTTCGAACCTTTGGCGAGTTCCACCGCACCCTGGAGAAGGATGGCCTGGGTATCATCAAGCAGATAAAGCCGGTGCTTGCGGATTTGGGAACGTACCTGAACAAAGCCATACCGGACACAAAGCTCACTGTGCGTCGCTACGCCGATGCCAAGTTCACATATCTCTCGTATTGCCTGAAGGTCAAGGAAATGGACGATGAGGAGCATGGTTTTGCCGCGCTCCAGGAGCCACTGTATCGCGTGGAAACTGGCAACTACGAGTACAGGTTAATCCTGAGATGTCGACAGGATGCGCGCAGCAAGTTCGCCAAACTCCGGACTGATGTCTTGGAGAAAATGGAACTGCTGGAGTGCAAACATGCCATGGATCTGAACAAGCAGCTCAGAAGTCTGCTGGAGAGTTTGGCGGAACTGCACAGGAGTCTTGTGGAGCGGCTGGACTCGCTGCCGCCTCTCTTTCCCATCGAAGTGGACTTCAAGGAGACGGACTTCCAGTATAAGTCGAGCACTCTGAAGCCCCAGGAGCTGGACGATGATGAGATCGAAGCCAACAATCATCCCCATACGACGACGCCTTCCCAGGTGGACTGTGGATTTGAGGCCGTGGAACAACCGGCGGCCATTATTAATGTGGAGACCAAGGAATCAGTGGAGCCCTCGTTTATCTCCGCCCCCCAAGCCAACAGCGAGAATGACACGCTCCTCAAGGAACTGGGTCTGTACGATGTGGACCTGCTTTCCAATCCGCAGACCATCAGCAATCAAAAGGATTCCATTGCGGCCCAAAAAGAAGGCTACGACTTTGATCTCTTTCTGAATCAAGCCACGGCAGCCACCACCAGCCTAGAGCGGGATCTGATGTCCTCGAATGCGGAGGAAATGGATCTGCTCTTGCAATAGTATTACGTAGTACAATTAAAATTATTAATAAAATTTATTTATATGTGTTTTTGCAGTGCCGGTTATGTTTAAATGTTGTGTTTGCAATTCTATGGGGAATAAGGAGAAAGATTTTGGAAGAAGATTGAGTTAGACCAGGATTGTTTATATGAGAAAACTTGCTATTTTTAATTCATGAATTTACAAGAAAAAGTTCTTAAAAGAAGGGTATTTTTCCATTATACATAATTACATTTTCCTAGAGTTTAATTTCCAGTGAACTTTAACAAGTATTTTACAAGTTTTCTATTTACATAATCTAATTTTTTATTATTTTAAATCCTAACCAACTATTTATTTATAATTAAATAAATTCAAACAGTCGTTACGTCAAGTAAGCCACATTCCCATTATTGGAAACCTTCCTCCTGCCGCAAAGTTTAACAAAAACTATGCTTATTATATAGATTCCAGCCAGAATTAGGAAATAACTGCCGTAGACCACATACTGATCCCTTGGTCCCAGACCAAATCCCACAGGTTCCACCACCACAATGGTCAGGATGGTCTGCAGCAATAGACCCACCAGAGTATTAATACCAAAAATCAAACCAAAACTGTCCTCGACCAGATTGCCGGCCACCACTGCTCCGGCCACGGTGATGATGAAGAAGAACACAGCACAGAAGAGCACATAGTTGACATAGACGACCCAAATCTCTTGGGTCCGCGCCGCATAGATGAGCAAAGCTCCGAGGACAGCGGCACAGATGGATATGCCCAGCATATAGGCACTGCGGCGCTTATTCGAGTTTAAAAGTCCTGCCAGGATGGCGCCAATGGCTCCCAGCAGAGTGGCCAAGGCCTCCACGCCGCCATTGTACAGGCTCTGGTTATCCGGAGCTATCTCTTTCCACAGGAACTGGATGTAGGATATAACCTAGGGGATAAGAAGAAAATTCTTTTATTTTTTTTTATTTCTCTAGGTACTTAAAATTTCGAATTATAAATACAAAGTGCACTGCATTCTTTAGATTTAAGAATGTGTTTTAAAAATTTAATAAATCTTGGTAAATACTGATTCTGGGTCAAGGTTATTCACTTGTTCTTTCTGGATATACCAGTTTTTATTTGCAAGTTGCATTAATATTTACAAACAAATCAAAGAAACACAAAATATTTTTAGAACCAGTTATCCCTCTCTCCCATTCTTATAATTAACTAAACCGCAAACATTAAATTTCATAAAATTAAAATTAACACCCAAAACTCACCTGTATTTGGCCGCACGTGGCGAGAGCCCACCACAGGCTCCACTGCAGCACCACGGGATTGGAGTAGGAGGTGACAAGGTGGAACCACAGCAGGCGAAAGGCGTTGGTGACCGAGAACTTCGGTGTCTGCACTTCCCCACCAGGTGCTGGTGGCTCCTTTTCGGAGGCCGCATAAAAGTAGAGACTCCGCGGAACTCCGGGCAGCAGTAGAGACACAGCCAAGGAGATCAATTGTGTGGCCAACGAGATGTAGTGCAATTCCCGGAAGTTCATGCTCTCACTAGACACCAAGATCTGGGCTAACAAGCCGCCTAGGAATTTTCCACTCAGAATAGCGGCCCGCGTGTGACCTGTCACTATCTGATACTGCTCCTTGTCCACCTTGGCGTACATGTACGTGTAGTAGGCCACCTCGGCGGCCGTGAAGAATCCAAAGAAGACCTGGGACACCTGCAACATCTGCACAGTGCCGGTCCACAGCAGCATGGAGAAGAGCACGATTCCGGCCAGCGCCGAGAGCACTATCACTGGCTTATACCTCACCAGATCGGTGATAAGGAAGACGATCACCAGCTGGGCCAGCACCGAGTAGGTGCCAAAGGGATAGACATCCTGGTAGATCTGCTCCGAGGTCAGGTTGCCATAGTCCCCAGCCAAATATTCCGAGACATATGGCTCAGAGGGCCGAAGTTCCCGAAAGAATCCAAAGGTGCATAGCAGCAGGGAGATCTTTAGCCAATTCCTCATGATTCCAGTGGCGACGACAGACGACGGCAAATCGAATTTGGAATGTTTCTCCTCCGGCGATAAATTTGCGCCAGTTGTTATAATGTCGTAACCAAACGCGACGAACGCCAGCCGGCAACTGATCGTGCCAGCTGGGAGCGGAAAGCCCAAGCTCTCGCGTGCTCTTTGCCAAAGAGTCCCACAGAGGCGGCCAGAAGTATGTTTACACAACAAGGAAAATTTTTGGGTAATTTTAATAAAATTTGTAAATATGGCTAAAAAAATACTATTAATCAATGAATAATAAATTAAACAAATTAATTATAAATAAAATGTTATCTTAACCTTGTAATTTAGGAGATCGAAGCCTAAAGTCAATGACAATTTTTACAGACCTATTAGTTGTTCATTTATAATTAATCAGAAAAATTGTTCATAAATTTGTTGTGTTAAAATAAATAGCTCCTTAAATATCAATTTAATAATTGAATAAAGAATATTTAAATGTCAAATGTTTTGTAAAATTGAAATTAAGAAATATTCAGACATATTTGTTGTTCATCCATAAAAATTCAGAAACTCATTAAACATTAATTGAATATTAAATAATTTAATGTAAAATGTTTTGAAATTTTTTTTTATATATTTAACTATTTTTTTGAGGCACTGTTTGACCTTAGGAGACCCTCTAAACTAAGTATAAGAGAACTTTGCTTATATTTATTTACTCTTTTGGCTTTTAAAAAAAGATTTTGCTCGATTTAAAGCTTAGCCATAAATAAAAGGGTAGAAAACAGTCAAGAGACGCGCTTTAAATAAGCCTTACTCTACTCTCTCTTTGCTCTAATTATTGATTTGCAAGGTAAGCAAAACCATCATTGAAGCAATTTCTTAACAAAAAATTTGAGACATTTAATTGGCTGTTCCGAAACAATCATATATCAATTGAGTGACGCGTTAATTGGAAATTCCCTTCAATGTTCACGCGATACAAAGCCAATTTGGGTATTTGATTTAGAGTCAAAAATACAGTCTGGGGTTAACTGATAACTCTGCCTTTGATCTTATCTCTTTAGCCTAATCAGAGCACACTAAATAAGGCCTAAAGTAATGTCCACCAGCAAAGAGGGGACTGTATATCTCATGGTTTACAATCATTGGTTGGACTTTAAGGCTGTCTGTTAACAGCTTATTCCAATACAAAAACTATTAAAACATATTTTTTTCAATTTGTTTTTATTTACAATTCTTTTTTTTATCTTGAATTTAAAACAATTGCCTAACTTTTCCTCACGATCCCCTTCAAGGTCCTACTTCCTTTTGAGATAATCCTCATAGAGTTTCAACAATTCCGGACTGGTCCTTGGTGGCACCGCCTTCAGGGCATGCTCAAAGTCCAACCACTGCACCTGTTCCGCCTCAAAGCTTTGCTCCAAAGCACGCAATGCAGCTTCGTGACACACGGCTTGGATTTCCGCGCCGGAATAGCCCTCCGTCAATTGCACCAACTTCTCCAAGTCCACATCTGGCGATACCGGCATGGCGCGCAGTTTAATTTTTAAGATTTCCCGACGCGCTTCCGTCTTGGGTAAACCCACGTAAAGAATGCGATCAATTCTTCCCGGTCGGAGTAGCGCCTTGTCAATCATATCCGGGCGATTGGTGGCCGCCACAATGGTGACATTCTGCAGGGCCTCCACGCCATCCAGCTCGGTTAGAAGTTGTGTGAGAACGCGTTCTTTTACGGAGGAACCCGAACCGGAGCCGGAACTGTCGCCCTCGGACCGCTCGCCGCCAATGGCATCGATTTCATCAAAGAAGACGATGGCCGGCGCCACTTGGCGAGCCTTGCGGAAGACCTCACGCACCGCCCGCTCCGATTCACCGACCCACATGGAGAAGAGTTCCGGTCCCTTGATCGAGAGAAAGTTAAGCTTACTCTCCGTGGCCAGAGCTTTGGCAATCATCGTTTTGGAGCAGCCCGGCGGTCCGAACATGAGGATACCCCTGGGCGGTTTGATGCCCAAGCGTTGGAATTTCTCCGCATGCAGCAGCGGCCATTCGATGGCCTGTTGCATGGCCAAACGGAGTTCCGATTGACCGCCAATATCCGCCCACTGGACGTTGGGGCACTCGATAAGAACTTCACGCATTGCCGAGGGTTTGATGCGGGTCAGGGCAGCCTGCAGATGCTGGAGCTGGAGCGGATGGGGCTGAGCCTGCAGCATGGCAGCATACACCAGATTCGCCAGATCTGAACCCACATAGCCATGGGTAACCGAAGCTATATGCTCCACCGCTTCTTCACTCAACTGGTGCTCCAAAGACTGGGTTAGGCGCTGAATAATCTCTCTCCTGGCCTGGGGAGTTGGTGCACCCAACTCCAGCTCACTGTCCAATCGACCAGCTCTTCGTATGCTCGGATGCAGGGACTCAATCTGCGAACTGGTGGCCAGCAGGAAGGTTTTGCTTCCCTTCAGCTGACTGGGACTGCTGAGCTGATCCAGGAGGGAAAGAAAGGCCAGCGAGACACGTTTCACAAGATCACTGCTTTCCTGTTTGGGGCACAGGTTGTGGACATCCTCGATCAGCAGAAGTGTTGGGTGTGGATAGTGATTGTAGGCACGCTCGAAGATGGCCGCCAGCTTTTGTTCGGTTTCTCCCAAGAACTTGCTGTAGACTTCGCCACTATTGATGCGTATGAGTTGGGCATTTCCCTGGCTGCGCTCCTCGGCCACCGCAGACATGGCCTCCAGGATCAAGGACTTGCCACAGCCGGTGGCTCCATATAAAAGCATGCCACGCGATACTCTAAGGCCTAAAGGAAATCGTACAATTAATTTAAACTGGTTTTGTAGCTTTAAAAATTATATATTCACCTGCAGGTAACGCCCTAAAGCCCAAGGCGTACTCCATGCTCTCCTCCACAAGTTGTAATTGCCTGTCCAGCCCTCCTATTTGGGATTTGGTAATGCGATGGATTTTCTTCTGCTCATTTAGCTGTTGCTCTGCACTCTCTGCTATCAGCTGGAGTTTCGTGACGTTGGTCACCTGGACAAACTGCAAGGGCTGGGAATCCAGACTGAGACCAGCTAGAGCTTCTTCCACCGTGCCCTGCCATCGCTCCAGGCGAAATAGCAGCGGCTTGTTGAAGAAATTCATGGGGATTTCACTGCCCTTGCAAAAGATCCTGTTGACAATGTCTCTTTTGAGAAGGGCAATGGCTTCCTGGAGTTGTCCTGCCGCCAGGGGAGTCTCTTTGCTGTTTAATTGCCTTAGGGATATGCTGGCAGCAGCTGTGAGACAGCTGGTGTCCAGGGCAGTGATCTTCAAGAGCTTGCCACGCAGCTGCGTCCAATGGAGCTTGAAATCTACAAATAAATTTGTATTAAGAGATACTTCAATTACAAATTCTTTTAGTTCCAGTTGGGATATCTCACCTCCCTCGCTCACAAACACCGTAGTGAGGAATTGCTCTGATATGGGCCACAAAATCCTCACCAGCGGTTGTTGCTCCGTTGTAGGCGCCTCAATCACCACATGCTGGCCAATGTGCAGTTTGGCCAACTGCATTGCTCCCTCGGAGACGAACAACAGCATGTTGGCATACTTGGCCGAGAGATCCTTCAGAGATTCCACCTCAAAGTTTCGCTGCTGCAGAGTTCTCGTGAAGATTGCTCCACTTCGCACGTACTCCGCATCGGAATCCGCCGAAGCATTGTCCTGGCCGATGGTGGAGCAGTGGACATCGTGGTTGTCCCTCGTCTTGGAGGGTATGTGCACGCCACAGGTCTCGCAATGATACCAGCTGGCCTGGTTCTTCTTGCTGCTCGATTTCGGCGGCATTTCTATAGCCGGTTGCACGTTTTGTTTTCATTGTGAATGGATATTATGTTTTGTTTTCATTGTGAATGGCAGTTATGTTTTGTTTTTATTGTGAATGTCAATTTCCGATATTTTTTTTTATATCGATAAGAGACTTTATGTTGTGACTCACGCAGAATAGTGCAAAAATTGGAAAGAAGGAAAACAGAGCGCACGAAGGAAAACAAAGCGCACGGAGGGTAACATGAACAGCGAAGCCTCATCACTGCAGATGCCCCAGGTGGTGCCGGGCAGCCTCCCAGCAGCAGCAGCGGCAGCGTCGTCGATGGAGGAAGCCAGTCAAGCGTCCGCATCCCTCAGTGCGGCCATCTCCAACACGGATTTCTACATCGGCGTCGGCCTGGCAATCTCCTCCTGCTTCTTCATCGGCTCCAGCTTCATCATCAAAAAGAAGGCACTCATCCGGCTGAGCAGATACGGCGAGGTGCGGGCTTCGGCTGGAGGATTTGGCTATCTGAGGGAATGGATCTGGTGGGCGGGTCTACTAACAAGTGAGTTGGAAACTATCTGTTGGCAAAGGAAGAATTAAACCCCTTATAGGGAACTCCAAAATAGTTAAATGGGTTTTCGTAAAGTAAAAAACTATTTTTTTATGGATACTTTTAAAGAACTTCACCTTTTGATGGGTTTAGAAATTGTTTTTATAGGCTGAACACTTTTTATATTTAATAAGAGATTTTTATGAGAACAAAGGTAATAGTAAATCAATAAGCTATTTTCTTGAAATTTTTCCAAAATCAGAATTTTAATAAATACCTTGATAAAGATAAGAAAATTCCCCCAAAAACCTGATAAAAACCCATAGTTCGTCATATTCCATAGAAATATACAAAAGTTTGGATACCGCTAGGTGGTTCTTATCTTGTTCCATTGTTTTTCAATTACAATTCTAATTGATTTCTAGCTAGAGTTAGATTATAGTTCATATTTCACTTTAAAATATTGGTTATTATGTTCTTTTAAAGTCACCTAAAACTCCTATCTAGTTCTTAACTTTAAACCTGCTAAACTTTACCAAATATATACACATAGTATGGTTTTTAAAGACCACAAACATCCGGCAATAATTATAATACAGGCTATGCCCACAGATATATGTACATAACGAACCCCTTATCTATGACTCATTGACTTACTGTCTTTTTGTTTGTTGTTTTTCTTTCAGTGGGTCTGGGCGAGGCGGCTAATTTTGCGGCCTATGCCTTTGCACCCGCCTCCCTGGTGACCCCCTTGGGGGCCCTCAGTGTGATTATCTCGGCGGTGATGGCCTCCAGATTTCTCAACGAAAAGCTAAACCTACTGGGAAAGATTGGCTGCTTTTTGTGCATCTTGGGCTCCACAATCATCGTGATTCACTCGCCCAAGGAGAAGGAGATAGAGGATTTGCAGCTGCTGTTTGACATGCTGCAAGATCCGGTGTTCATTCTGTATGTGATCTGCATCATTGGCTCCACGGTGTTTGTGGCCTGCTTCATTGCCCCGCGCCACGGCCACACCAATGTGGTTGTCTATATCTTCATGTGCTCGGGAATTGGCTCCCTGACCGTGATGTCGTGCAAGGCTCTGGGTCTGGCCATTCGGCAGACGTTGAACAACGGTGGAAATGTGTTCCTCACCTGGATGCCGTGGTTCCTGATCTTGATCACCGTCACATTTATCGCCATCCAGATGAACTACCTGAACAAGGCGCTGGATATATTCAACACCAGCATTGTGACGCCTGTTTACTACGTCATGTTCACCACTCTGGTGATCGTGGCCTCCGCCATTCTGTTCAAGGAGTTCACCCACATGCGCTTCGACGACATCCTGGGCGATGTGTGTGGCTTCCTGGTCGTCATCACAGCTGTCTTCCTGCTCAACGCCTTCCGGGACATTGACATAACGCTGAACGATGTGAGGGGGCTGATGCGTCCGAAAATGCAGCGAGTGTCGCAGTTTGACGAGGAGGTGCTGGTCACCAGCAACACCAAGGAGCGTCGTCTGTCGTACGGCTCCGGCGACGTGTTCCGGAAGGCCTGACACAAGCATCGCTACCAGGTTTAGTTGCATCCCCTGCAGCGCATGGCCTGAAGATGGCTTCCGAATCGAAACATTGGTCCAAAAAAAGCATATCACTTGCCCATCACATCACATCCCGTCATCTCTCCTCATCCATTGTTCCTTTCATCTTGTTAAAAACACATTCGCTAGCATTAGAACATAGGTTATAGGACGAAATTATGTATATTAAAAGGATTTATTTAACGAAAAGCAGCAGTTCATTTTATTTATTCAAAAATTTAATTCTTATCACATCTACTATTTATTTAATGTCTAAAAATTAAAGGCATTACAAAATTTACAGTTTTAAATACAAACTATTTATCGATAACGATAACTAGCGTAGCTGACTTCCCAGTGAATGACAGAGTTGCCCTCTTTTAATTGGCAAACAAAAGACTCGCCAATAAACTGTTATTTAATAAATTTGCACTGTGCCTTTATTTTCCAAACAAAATGAGCTTGGTGCGAGTGCAAACACTAGGAAAACTTTCCCGTATTTCCCGTAATCTCCTCCGGACTGATTGGGCCCGTTCAACCGCTGTGACTGTCAACTTGCCGGCCGCCATTACGGTCAGAACGCTGAAAACATTTGGAGGCAAGGCCGAAAATTCCATTCTAGCCAAAGAGCCGCTCTCTGCATTTACCCAACGTCTGCGCCAGTATTCTTGTGGGAAAATTGGAAAAGCCATGGAGGAACACTGCGTGGTACCCGACGTGATTGCCAAGGCCCCGACCGCTACGGCAACTGTGGAATATCCCTGCGATATTGTGGTTAAGCCCGGCCAGGTTCTGACACCCACCCAGGTCAAGGATCAGCCCTCCGTCAAGTGGGAGGCAGACGCCAACAAGCTATACACTCTGTGCATGACCGATCCGGATGCACCGAGCCGCAAGGAGCCCACGTACCGCGAATGGCACCACTGGCTGGTGGGCAACATTCCCGGCGCCGATATCGCCAAGGGCGAAGTTCTCTCCGCTTACATTGGATCTGGACCGCCGCCGGACACTGGCCTGCATCGCTACGTGTTCCTTGTTTACGAGCAATCGTGCAAGCTGACCTTCGACGAGAAGAGGCTGCCCAACAACAGTGGCGACGGACGTGGTGGGTTCAAAATCGCCGACTTTGCCAAGAAGTACAACCTGGGAGATCCGATTGCCGGCAATCTCTACCAGGCGGAGTACGACGACTATGTGCCCATTCTCTACAAGCAGCTGGGCGCATAAGTCCCTTGTTGTTTGGTCAATGTATACTCGTTATGTAACTGCAGTTGGAATTGGATTCACAAATTGCAAAACCCATTGAAAAGCCTGAAAAAAGACACCACATCCAAGATTCTGTGTACAATATTCGCTGGCAACAATAAAATTGTTAAAGACATCGACTGCTAAACGTTTTTTTGTAATATCTTCTCTGTTAATGGCTTAAATTTGGGTTTATAAATATTAAAGATATTATTTAATGGCGAAATAGTCCTATCTTATCAAATAAAATCGTAGCTTGCTGACCTATGCGTTTGCTTAAAAAAAAAAAAACTTAGCTAAAAAAAACATTAAATTCAATTCGGAAAGCTGTTAGTTTTTTCTAGGTTAACAAAAATGCGTCCTAAATTTTAAATTAAACAAAAAAAAAAAAAAAACATTTTTGGAAATTTTGACAATGTAATCCCTTATACATTTTAGAAAAAAGTAACAACTATTCAGGTTTCCATTGGACTTGGCTAAATCGACTCGGTTGATGCTAATCAATAATATATTAGATGGTTTATAGGGTCGAAAATTATACCTTCTGACTTAAATTATAAATCTCTGCCACATCTTATTATATTTTCATCTTTTTTATATATAACTTTTTTTTATTAGAATTTAGTTTTAATTTTATATAAATCATATTCCTTCCATAGGAATCATCAGTATATTTGGAAGAATATCTAAAACTATTTCTGTGAACCTGTAAATATAAAAGTTTAGTTTAAAATGTCAATGTTCAAATTGTAAAAGTAAGTTATCGTTCATGTTTACATTTTAACTTCTACCAAGCCTTGTCTCTGAAGTGCAGCTTGTTATTATACATATGTAATACATATTATGTATGTATATTTCCCTTAATAAAAATCAGTATTTATTGTAGGCCGATTATTTATTTTTCAAATCCAATTACAATCTACGTTATAAATAGTATTCTTCTAGCGTCATACAAAATGTTTGTGAAATCCGGGTAATTTACAATCTTACCAAGTGGAAAACACACTCGCGGCTCAGAGTATTCTAATAATTACGGCCGCGTTCATTGGGGATCATTTATACATATTAAAAATTACAAAATGATCAAAAAATAAGCTAGTTTTAATTGCCAATGAACGCGGGAATTGATTTTCTCTGAGGAAGCAGTTTCTCTTTAAGTTTCTGATCAATGTATTCGTTTTCGTATCGGCCACAGCAAACGAAAGACAAATTCCTCCTGCGTTTAAACAATGTGTTCTAGTTACAGACTACGCTTTATAGTCCATATGCTTGCTTCAGTTAGTGTATAGAATAGGGTTCCGTTGTAAAATCTAGATAAGTAATCTTATGAATCATAGTATAATCCTGGAGAGAACCTACGCAGTGTGTTCGATGTGGGGGACCGAGTGAATGCTGAGAGACGAGGAGTAGCAGTGTGCTATTTGGGTTTTCCGAGCCCGGTTACTCGGGGGCCGGAAAGATAGTGCGGTGCTCCTTCCATTCGGTTACACTGATTGCCTGAAAATGGAAAAAATATGTAAGGATGTGGTGAAGGAAGAGCTGGAACCCGTTACTCACCACCAACTCGTCGAAGGCCTGCTTGGCCAGCCAGTGGAAAACGGGGGTCTTCCACTCGCGGACAGTGGACTGCTGATCCCTGACGATCTCCTCCTCGGTGGACTTGGAATTGTGGATGGTCTCGTACTTGGCCCACAGGAAGATCATGCTCTTCAACTTGTATACCCAGAGATCGTTGGGTATGTTGCGAATCAGGTCCTGCAGCTCCAGTATATTCAGCTCGGTGAGGTTCTCCAGGAAGGTGCGGTTCATCAGCGTAAAGATCGTCTTCATGGTGTCGTACGGCACATCGGCATTTTTCTCCAGCACATAGTGGGCCGACTTGATGATGGCGAACACCACCTCCTCGGTGGTCATCTTGGGTAGATTGGGCAGGAAACAGTGCTCCAGATTGTAATTGCCAACCTCCACCAGCTTCTTTTCGATCTTATCGCCATACTGCTTGTAGTCCTTCCACCACTTATCCCACTCCTTGTAGCTCTTCGATTCGTACAGCGGTGCCCACTCGCTGCGTATACGCTTCCTGTTCTTTTTGCCGCCCTTGCGGGCCGCCTTGACCTCCTCGGAGGACTCGTCGTCGGACAGCTCGTTAAGCAGCACGGCGTCTTCGGAGAAGTCCTCGTCCACGGCCTCCTGGTTTGTACTGTAGTTGAAGAGTTGCTCGAAGAAGGTCAAAGCATAGGATTCCGACTCCGGCTGCGGCAGCTTCTTCGGCTGGTCGTTGAGGTACGGCAACTTGAAACCGCCCATAAGGAAACCGCGCTTGCGGGCCACACGGCGCCACTTCTTCACCGACTTGGAAGCTGCCTCCGTTTCCAGTGGCGGTGCAGCAGCAACGCGCTTTTGTCCTGCAAGAAATATAAAATTTAATTTTGAGTTTTTGAGAGAAACCAAAAACCATAAAGGTCTTCCACTTACCGATTTGTGGTGGCATTCCAGGTGCATTTGGTGGCTTGGTGGCGGGATTGCCTACCTTGGGACCACGAGGAACTCCCTGCAAGGGTCCAACTCTAACTCCTAGAGGACCAGGTCGTACTCCTTGAGGACCAGGTCGTACTCCTTGGGGACCAGGTCGTACTCCTTGAGGGCCAGGTCGTACTCCTTGAGGGCCAGCCCGAACGCCCGGGGGACCAGCACGAACTCCTGGGGGACCAGCTCGTACTCCCTGAGTCCTGACTCCCGGAGGACCAGGTTTTACACCTTGCGGTCCAGCTCCAGCTGCTGGCGGTCCCTTCTTGACTGCCTGTGGTCCACTTTTTACTGGTCCAGGGCCAGCCTTGATAGCTTGTCCGGCGACTGGAGGCTTCTTTTGAGCAGCAGCCCCAGCACTGTTGGTTTTAGTGGCGGCATTGACAAGCTTATACTGATTGGGTGCCTTATTCTGGACGCCAGCAGCAGTGCCTGGACGCACATTACCGGCTTTGTTCGGTTGGATGTTCCGACCCGCAGCATTGGTCACGGCGGCGGCTGCATTCGGATTATTGCGCATGTTGTACACTGCCTTGGCAGCTGGCTGAGGTCCAGGTTTACGGACGGCGCCGCCATTGTTCACGTTGATCTTCTGTAGCTGGTTTCGCTTTGAGTTAAAGGCGCGCTGGCTGGCCTCCCAGTTGGAGAGGGCTTGTCCTCCGCCGCCTCCGCCACTGTTGTTCGATTGATAGCCAGAGCTCTGGAACGAGGAGGACTGATTGGGCGAGTTGCTCCAGTTGCGCGAGTTGGCCTCATTGAAGGAGCGACTAATGTTGTTGCTAAAGCCAGAACCGCCTGAGCTGTTGAAGCCACCTTGTCCACCTCCTCCTCCGCTGCCTAAGTTGTTGAAGCCGCCTCCGCCGCCAGAGTTATTGAAGCCTCCTCCTCCACCGCCCGAGTTGTTAAAGCCGCCTCCGCCTCTGGCAGGGCCTCGGGTGTTGAAGTTATCATTGAAGTTTTGTCCGCCAAAATTTCCTGGACTCGGGCCTCCGAAGTTGCCCGAATTCTGCCCACCGAAATTACCGCCACGTCCATAGGAATCATTGTATCCAGAACGCTGTTGGTCATTAAAGTTCTGAGACTGCTGGGGGCCGCGGAAATTATCATTGTTTCCACCAAACGAGGGCCCATCGTTGGGACCGTAATTGGAGCCAGGATTGCCGCCGAAATTGCGGGGAGAGTCACGGTAATCGTTGGACAAGTCCGAATTGAAATTACCACCTAGATTGCGGTTTCTCATTTCCTCCAGCTCCAGCACGCGTTGCAGGTTGCCCAAATTGGCCTGCAGACCGCCAGAGCCCAAACCACCGCCTCCTCCGCCTCGGTTTGAGGGACCAAAGTTGTCTGATTGGCCACGGAAATTGTCCTGGAAGTTATCGTTGGCGTTACCAAAACGCTGATTGTTGTTGATGTTGGCATTAAAACCGCGATCATCAATGGAACGTGGATAGTTGTTGTTGCTGCGGGGGCCGCCATCGAAGTTACCGCCACCGCCACCACGGTTGTAGTTACCAGAATCGGGACTCTGATTTCTGTTACCGCCGTAGCCTCCCTGGTTTCCGCCGCCGCCACCGTAGTTGCCGCCATTGTAGCCGCCGCCACCACCGCCGTAATTAGAGGAAAAGTCACCCAAGCCGCCACCGCCGCCGCCAGCGTTCCCCATTCCACGCCGCTGGCCAATTCCGTAAGCGTCGTTCTTCATTTGCCGGAAGTCCATGTCGGAGCCCCGTGCGCGAATGCTGCTTACCCGGCGTTAAATGATTCGCTGCTTAACTTAACTTCCCTGCGCTGCTTTCCCGCTTTTCAAATAATTGTGTCAAACTTTTTTTCCACACAAATTTTCCCGAATTTTTTCGCAGCAAGCCAACAGTGTTACCACCTAATGGAAACCGGCTAGAAGGAAAATCCATACGGCGTCATAAAAAATACTAACTTATTAGACAAAAAATACCAACAACCACCAAGATGAGAATCCAGTTATTTGTACAGAAATTTATTTAAAATTTAATTT
>JAEIIJ010009728.1:0-10134 GCA_018904815.1 Drosophila ogumai | reverse complement strand
AATATTTAGAAATTGTGAGAGTTAAATAAAAGTAAAAACTTTTTTTTTATAATTTTTCAAAACCATATTCCTTCAATTTGTCATTAAAATATAAAGGGAATACATTTCTTACTGATAAATATTACAATTTAATTAGTTTTAACTTCTTTTACATATATTTTAATATATCCAAAATAGCCTTAGCAACCCAAAATACCTCTCAAAATACTTCCCACTTGTTCGAAAAAAAAAATCCAAAAAAACTGAAAACTCAAAATTGAGTTGTAACAGGGCGAGTTCTAGCCAGTTGTTTTCCAGGATTCGTCGTTGTCGTCGTCCTCGAGCTCTCTGGGAGCTGTCAGCTCGAGCTGGCGAACTGATGCCCACTGACAGGCAGTGACACCCCCGCTTGGTCCTTCTTTAAAGTGTCCTGCGTGGATGGAGGGGGGTATACGCAATATTTGCCACAATATTTGACGACCGCAAATTTGATTGCATTTCATGGTTTAGTGGCGCGTAGGTACAACAACCACCACCACACCATATTTATTAAAACATAATTCAAAAATTTCCAAAAGGCACGAGAGCAACCACCACAATGCCACGTCGTCGTTGTGCTGTTTAAAAATTTGATTTAAACACTTTAAATTGGATTATCCTGTAGGCAAATTTTCTTCTTCCGTTCATTCTTTCATTCTTCTGACCGACGTAATTGCGACATTTGTGTGTGGGTTGTGGCCACGGATGTCTCTCTCAATAATGACAGGACCTCCCGAGTTTTGAGCTGAGTGGGAGGTGCGAGTTTTTATCCCTGGGAGACACCAAGAGAGAGTGAGGAAAAAATATGGAGCGACGGAGGCACGCGGGCTAATAATGACACTTAGTATGCGGCATGCAACGTAACATCCGACCAGGCACGAGCCATCATCGTCGTCCTCGCCATCGCCGCATGCATTTAATTGCCAAAAATAAGACCGCCAAACAACAACAACAGCAACAACAATGTCGAGTCGACAAAACCAGAGAAAAGCGTGTACAATGTGCACATATAGGGCGTCATTTTCCAAAGCACAAACAAAAACAAAAAGCAGAAGCAACACAGCAGCAGCACACATAAAGTAACGCTCAAGTCGACCCAAATGCATGTGTCACGCCAAAACAAAACCACAAAAAAAAAACAACCACAAACAAGATGAGAGGATAAGAGAAAGGATTACGACTTGGGGTTACCTGGTACTTTCGTTGTGATAGCAAAATATCTAAGAAAGTCCTTTGAAGGAGTAAAAATTTATTGCCTACTTAGAGGTGCCCATTTGGGTGCTCAAGAAAAATGTTTTAAAATTTAATTACAAAATTTATTTAGATTAATAAATTAAATTATTTATTAGAAGCTAATTTCCTAAACAAAAGTACTTGGTAATTATAACCTATTAATGCATTTAATGTTTATTATTTTAGGCTTTTTATTTGCTTTCAAAAATAGATAAGTTTTATTACATTACAATAGGCACTTGACAATTATATTTTTTTACATTTTAATTATTAGATATCCCCCTTATTTACCCATTATTTCCAAGAGCAAAATACAAGGAACCAGGACCCAGGTAAACGCGAATCCTCCACACGAGTCAATGAGGCGTCAAACTTGCTACGCGCCACGAAAGTTGTAAAATTTTACATGGCCCCCGAAGAAACACACACAGGTGCCGGCCCTCCCCTCCCCCAACTGCTCCTTCAAAAACACACACACACACACACATGTGCGCTTAATTGCATAAGCCTTGGGGTAGCGGGTCGGGTTGGTTAGGAAACGTAAACCGAACGAAACTCATAAAAGCCAGCCGCAGAAATCAATAAAAGCAAGGTGGCGGCACCTGACTGAAGCCCCCCATCTCCACTTCGCTTAAAGTTTACAGAGAGAATGTTTTCCACACACAAAGACAGACAAAAGGCACTCACAAACACACACACACACACACACGCATTATGGCCACATTTCACTCGGTAACCACAAATTGCAATTAACAATTGCCGCGATTTAATCGAGCAATCAAAAGCGTTTCTCATTTACCTGTCAATGCCAATTTTCAATGATCCAAAGTGATTCTAATTATGCGATAGATTCGACGGTAGATAAACGATGGCGACTACCTGGCGGGTTATTTTTTGACAGTTTCTTGTCAGATGCAGCTGCAACCCGCTAGATTGTTCGAGAGATAGTTGAAAGAATTAAAGCCAGCAGCTAGCTAGCGGCAGTCTGGTTAGCCAAGATGATGGAACACGTGCGCACTTGTAATTAAAAGTTGTAGAATTTCTATACCCATTACCCAAGGAATGCACGGTGGCTAGAAGAAGAAAGTGCACAGCGAGAAACAAAGGTGTAAAGTAGTGAAGAAATTTTAGGGACCAAAGAAAAATTATTGTTTAAAATGTACTTATTTTTTGAAATCTAGAATTTTAGCAACAGAATGGCTTGTAATTTTAACAAAAAGAAATATTCACCATTAAGGAAATATTTTTTTTTTTTAGTATTATTTTCTCTCCTCTACTTTTATGTATTTTAAAGCTTTCTAAAATAAATAAATATTTAATATTTAAACAAAGTTTCCGAAATTCTTTAAAGTTCACCTCACAAATAATTTTCCAGTACTCTTACCTAGTCTTTGTTCAGACTACAGACTTCATTCAGTGCGGGGAAAACAAGCCTATAACTCCTTCTTAAGTAAAGGGGCTTTCGTTTGCCATTAAAAAATCTCAGATGTCGCTAAGACTAACCGGGATTTTCACTTTCAATGGAGACACAGACGAAGGCGACGACTCTCGCTCATTTCGCGACCATTTGGCAGCATCAATAAACGCGATTTTTATAGCAGAGCCCTGTTAATTTCAGGCCAGGCTACAGTTGCGTGACCAATGGCAGCAGGACTTTCCTTTCCTTTCGTTTTGTAATGAAGACATTTGGGGCGGTAAAAGGGTTGAAGGCCGGGTTAAATGAAGTCGAACGCGGTGGCTTTGGGCAAATGAATTGGCCGTCGCCGCGCGTTTTGTTCTGTTTTCAAGCTTAGTGGGAATGTCTTCGACGAGGCATAAATTGCCCAAAACGAGGCTAAGGCTAAGGCTCATTTGGTTGGGAGACCTTTCTTCCCTCGAATGCCATATTTCTTTTGGCAGTTAAATGCGAGCGGCTCAAGTCCGTGCCGGAGACTAGCACACAATTGTTTTAATTTCGCTTATTGCGCTTTTTCGCTCCGGCTTTAATATTTTAGGATTTGGCGAGCAGTTTGTGCTCTCGACATTTATTACGCATATCGTGCGTCGTGCGCCACACCATCCCCATCCCCACCGCCGCCAGCCAAGCCACTTCTCTATTAATGTTTAAGTGGCAGTGCGTCCCTTTAGGCGGCAGCTCGACAAAACCCGCGTTTGTGCCTCCTTTTTTCTTTATTTTTTTCTTCCATTCGTTGGCAGTAACACCAAGAGCAGCAAGTCCTTTGTTGCTGTTTTTGATTTGCCTGAAAGCCTTCTCGCAAGCCTGAAGTCCCCGGCAAGCTCATATTTTGTACGGCTGTGCGTCCCGGAATTCCCCTTTGCGTACGTGATCAAATCAACTTGAAAGGATAATATTTGCCGCCTTCTGTGTGCAAGTTCCAACTGCCTGGGCCTGATTGAGCCTGGCCTGGAAGAAAGGAACTTAAAGCTGCAATTTATTTACGAATTTATTCATATTCACACTTGCAAATGAGCTGGAAAGGGTTCCGGGCACTTGAAGTGGCCATCAAGTGGCAAGTGCGAGAAGCGCCGAGAAGGGCTTGAATCGGAAATCAATGTGTGTAGTTTGAGATTGTAAATAAAGTAGGTTTTGAAGGTAAGAGAGCAAACCTTTACATCAGCGAATCTTAACATTTTTCAGATTTATGAAAAAGAGAAATGAAAAACTGTAAGAGCAGCCTTTACTAAATATTATGAGAACCGCAGAGAGAGGTTTTAAGTAAATTTAAGGTAATTATTTGAGAGGCAAAGACAGAGGCTTTAATATACATATATTCTACGTTTAAATGTAAAGTTTCCTTAATTTTTCCTACAATAAGGAAGCAAAAACTTTAAAACTCCTTTCCCAAAAATTACAACTTCCGCCTTAGCTGGCTTCTAGTTATCTGCGAAGGATCGCTGGAATGGCTGGGATGCCCCCTGTCTCGACCCCTGGGCACATGTCACTCTAATCCGCAAGGACAATATTGAAAAGTAATAACCCACAGAAACAACACACAGAGACATTCACTTACTCACCCTAAACTGAATCGGTTTGATGAGGGTGTCGCAAAGGGTAAACCGCAAGTTGAAAAAACATTCGACTATCTTTTTTGGGCAGAACGCGTATAACGACTTGAAATCCTTTTAATTCACGACAGGCGTAAGGATAAATACGGCATACAAAAAAAAAAAAAAAAAGAAAAGAAAACAGAGAAAAGCCAGAGACGAGAGCCGGCAAATGAATGAATGGATATCGAAGGAGAAAACGAGAAAAATTGGGCATGAAATGCCACTACGCAAAAGGGAAAACGTAGCGCAAAATAAGATCACGTAGCTGCCACCAGAGTCACAGTCAAAAGCAAGTCCAAAGTGCCCTGAAGAGGAGATGTAGGTAGGCCCACCAGAATGGAGCAAGTGAAGCGTGGACCAGACAACCGACAGCATCCCGGGATACGCTGCCATGTGGAGTTTGCACAGAGGAGTCGCTGGCCTCAAGGCAAACTGTAACGAGACGGGAGCCGGAGATGCACTGAGAACAACAGGGGACTATCAGAAAAAGGAAAATAAGAAAATTATAGAAAAATAGCAGAGGGTTATATTTTAAGAAAACATTCTATTCTTGAAATGAAATCCATAAAAGTCTTTAGATTTTGAGGGTTCAAAGTATAAAATTTTTTCAAGTGCTCAGATTGATGCTGGAATATAGAGACAGATTTCATCTAGTTTTTTCCCCAAGTGCAGGAGCATCGGGTAAGTCAATTTTGACCGCGGGCTATTGCTTTAGCTGATGAGCAGGCGTCGTCGTGGACGAGAAGGAGGTGAACCCCATTCAGGGCACTGCAGTTGTATTGATTTCCCTTTTCGAATTTAGGCAAACGTGGTGGCGGAGAAGATGGAGATGGAGAGGTAGAGAAGGGGGATTTGGATCTTGAGATTGGGAAAAGCAGTTTAAAGTTTAAGTTTTATGGCCGGGTCTTATCCCGTGAGAGGTGGCATGGCCAAGGGGTGGCCGACGCTCTCAGTTGATCATGATAAATCAATGCGTGCAAAACGCACACGTACGCGAATACACCACTACACACGCACACGCACAACCACACACACACACAAACACACACTAGAGCGTGCCGAAACGTGACGCAATTTACTGCCAGAACTTGACTTAAGTTCGGTCTGGAGAACGTCCCCCAAAGTCCTGCCTGGCACCCTCAAGTCAGGGAGAGCACAACCCCGCAAGGATACGAATCGCTCGCTGGCTCGTTCCTCCTTTTTTTTTTTAAGAATAACAGTAACAGTTATTTTTTTAAGGTTTAGCTTAAGCTTTTGTGTAAATAAACGACCACAGTCGTGCCGCCTTCGTCTTCGTGCCCACCCTCGAAAATAAAAAAAAAGAAGAACGACCCGAAGCCTTGGTAACTCCAATGGGCTTCGGGGTTTCTTTCTCGTTTCGGGCAATTCATTCATTCAATTTACGCGACACCCCTTATTGGACGAGTGATGAGAAAAGTCCTCCACCTCCACCACCGTCGCGTCGTTTTTTGGGTAATTTATATTGCCTACAGTGGGCACCGTTTAAAGCATCTTTGTATGTCATATAATTTGTAAATTCTATAATATATCGAGATTACTATTATCATTTTTGAAAACTTGCGATTAAAACTAAGGTTATCCATTATTTTTTAAGATTTATTTATTAAAAAAAAAAACACAGACAAAAGCTTAAAGTAAAAACGAGGATTTTTTTTTAATAATAAACCCAATTCTTTTTAGTCAGGCTCCACTGTTGCGTGCACAGAAGTGTGCTATATGGATCGCAAATGCTTTAAAGTTGACTCGCGCCTTTCAAGTGCGCTTTTGACTTGCAACTTTGCCGAGTGGCATTTAAAGGCAGCAGCTTCTGAAATTGCCGCCGATGCTGCTGCTACTGTTGCACGTGTTACGCGCCACAATTGCGGCCACGTGTGTTTTGATTTGCAGCGAGCGCTTCCCACTAATGCCACCGCCTGGACCTTTTTCCGAGGTGAGCTTCGTACTGGGACCGAGACTGGGATTAGGATGAGGAGAGAGTACCCTCCAGGCACATGATGCAGCATTAAATTGCCGCATTGTGTCTGCCAGGCGGGAGATTCCTGGCTTCTGGGTTGGGGCAGTTTTTTTTTTATTTGATTAGCTTAGCGCTAGAGTCCTGCGGCGACGTGTGGCCGATGGATTTGATGAACGGCTGCTGCCCAGGACTCTGGCACACTTGATTAGTTGGCCGACGCTACTTTGGCTGCTTTTTAAGCTTAGCGCGCGGTCAAAATATTTTCAGTAATAAATTCTTTTTTAGCATTTGCTGCAAAAGGACCAAAGCCAGAAATTGAAAGGAAATTGAATGGAACGGTTGAAAGCGAGAAAATACACATAAATTTAGTTTTTCTCTGGCGATTGTGATCAAGAAAAGGAAAACGAAATGCTGGTCGGAAATTTACTGACTTTTGTAGGAGGATATAGTAGGTATAAGGTTTCTTATTACTTGTACAATTTAAGACCTTAATTCACAGCTCTCTGGAAGCTAGTACTTTAACCTTATTTGTAACCACTTATCTTGTAATAATAGTAATCTCTAGTACTAGGTCATTAAATATGTCTGTATTTAATATTTATTATAATTTTTTCATTGAGACATCGATGCTTTTAGTGTGATTACGAATAATTGAATTACATCTTAAACAACCTTTTAATAGATTCAAAGATCTTTGCCTTTGGGACTATAAACTTTAAAACCACTTGGGCTTAATCTGTCATATTTTAAAAAATAAATAATTCAGTGTCCAATGCAATGACTTGTAGTTCTTTAATTACAAACAAATAGAATCAATAAACTTTGCAAGCACTATATATAAATACACAATTAATAGTCGTCTGAATTTGTTCTTAAATATGTCCCATTTCCTTTCCATAAACTGCTTTTTTTGTACAAGTTTTATGGTAATTGATTTTAGTCAACAACCTACCGCAATCGCCAAGATCGTATTCAAATTATTTTGCCCTCTGACTCCGTCAACTTGACTCGGCTCGCCTCAAAAAACAATCATTTGTCAGACTCAATTGCCGGGTCAACGAACTGCCGCCGGTGGCAACATTAGCCATAACAATAACACGATTATTTCTACATAAAAAATAGAAACAAAATACAAAATAAAAAATCAAAAAACAGCAAGTCACACACAGCCACCCACGACATTCAAATTGACCAAAGTAAAACGGATTTTAAGCGCCATTTAATCAGCGCTTGCAGCTTAAGCTTTGTTTTTAATTTGTCTTGAAATTAGAATTTTAAATGATTTTCAAGTGTTTGGATGCCGGGCGGCTGGCTGACTGCCGCTGCTCACACACATATTCACATATTTTGCATATTCAGATGGTGGTCGTGTGACGTCACTAGCATAATATAACCGAAAGGCACATGCACGTTAATTATACGCCATGTAGTACGGGGCGAATTATTAATTTCGTGTCTGCTCGCTGTCTGGGTCAGCAGAAAGCGGCTCCCGCTCAGCATAATTTAATTTTTGATGCACGACGTCGCTGAAAGGCGGGAAAATGGAATTGAAATTCAAATTTCAGTTGCTCAGAAAAAGAAGAGAGTGGAAAATGTGAAAAATTTAAATTCACACACACACTGGCGCATTCCGGACTCTGACTTTTCGCAAGTTGCCACTTGGTGTGCGGTGTGTGTGTGGTGTCTCGCTCGCACAGAGCGACGGCAACGGCAACGGCAACTGGCCACTTAAACTATTCATTTATACAAATTAATTCAATTATGCGTATTACGTACGCGTTTGTAAAGCGCAGTCGTCGGCATCTCGGACCAGTCTATGGGCCATACACTTGGGAAAATACTTGACATTAATTACAGCGACACATCGAGACGTCCTTGAGCTTAAAACAACTCACGAAATTAAAGGAATTTAGTTTCGAGGAGTTTTTATTGCTAAAATAGGTTTGCATTTTGCGTGTATAGTTAGTTTCTTAATATTTAATATTAATAATTAATACATCAAATAAGTGCTGTTAAATTTAAATAGTTTAACACTGTTGTAGATAGATTTCTCATTATATGTCGCTTTAAATTTACAATAAAAATACAATAAGCCTTAACTTTGTAGCAAATATTTGATAATCTCTAGACTCCAAATATTCCTTTAAAGAATGTTGAAAAGTATACTCTAAAAATTATATAAAAATGGTCACATTTTACTAAAATGTTAGGGAACTAAAAAAAATCATTGCATATTAATTTTTAATACCTAAAATTCCATTTAATTTCACAGCTTATATTATTTTTAGTGTATCTGTTGGTCCCCAAGCCGCAGTCCCAGTTCCCTTTACAATTTCTGCTCGCGTACGAAATTTCACTTAAAGTTAATTGTTCAAGTTCAAGTTCAACGTAACATAATAATGCCCCCACACACACACAACACACACATACTCTCGTGGCAGACTGTTGCATTCGCTGGGAGTGAGGGTAACGTGGCACAAAATTATAATAAATTATTATTCCTTTTCGTTTGATTTTTATGCAGATTTTTTAGGCGCTTTTCGCTGCCAGACCAGGCCAGACCAGGCCACTCGGCAGTTGTCGGCAGTTGCCAGTTGAATGTAGTCAGTGCTCTGCCTTTCCAGAGCCTCTGACTTGCAATTTGTTTGCGTTGCTGCTGGCTTAATATTGCTGTTGCTGCGAGTAAACAGGAAGCCTTTTTGGTATTTAAATAGCCGGCTTTAGTGGCAATGTCATGTTGAGAATTTGTCAATGGATTCCGAAGAGATTGGTTTGTGATTTATTAATCAGGCCAAGAAATCAGTGCAATGAGTTTAAAGATGTGGCATTTCAATATTTATGTGTGCAAATTAATTGCTAGTAAATTCTTAGCTGATTATAATAATTTTTCCAAGACAAATACCTTGGTTTTTTTCCCAATAAAAATATTTAATAAACCACACACTTTAATCTAAGGAAGTTCTTAGTGATTTCTGTTAAATGCTCGACTTCCTGCCACTGGAATCTCCCTCAGTAAGTGGAACCTGCTGCCAGAAGCTCCTAGACAACTGCAAGACTGTTACCAGCAAAGTCCCGCAGGCTTTTGTCAGGCAATTTGAAAAGCGAAATGACGACGACAACACAGCAACAGCATCAGCAACTTGCAGCAGCAACTTGCAGCGGCGACAGCAACAACAGCATTGGCAACCTGCAACGTTGTAGGCCATTTGATTAACAAATGGCCAAACGCAAACGAAATTGATCGAAATTCGCCAAAGGAATACAAGACGGTGAATGAAACAGGGGGGCATAGAGGGTGGAAGGCTGAAGGCTGGAGCCCGGCTAGGGTACAGAGAAGGCCTAGAAAAGCCAAAGTAAATTATGGCAAACAAGTTTTGGCCGGCGGGCAACAATTTTGTCGCTGCTCGGCCAGAATCTGGCTGGGATGGGCACCGGGAACAGCACTAAACATTCAGATAGAATCACTAGAACCTTGTCGATGTCGTCGTAGTCGTCGTTGTCGCCGCAGACGATGGAGAAGAGATTGCAGCAATTAACGCTAATTAAATGCGCTTCAGTTTATGTTTCATGTGGCGATATTTCAGTTGTCTAGCGCGATAATTAAATCGCTTGGATCCATTTGCATAACAAATTTGAGCGGCGCGGAGCGCGGAATTGAGATTTTCTATAAAATGCACTAAGGAAATATTTAAATAAAATACAAAAATATTTAAAGAAAAACAAAGGAAAGTTTACTTTACATATTTATAGAATTTTGTTCAATGTAAAATATGATTTCAATCGCTAAAATAATTAAAGAACTGTTTTTAAATATTTTTGGAATTTTTAAAAAATATTTAATTACTTTAAAACCATTTTTC
>JAEIIJ010009725.1:0-65699 GCA_018904815.1 Drosophila ogumai | reverse complement strand
GTATTTCTAGCTGTAAGGGAATAAGGTTTCCAAATTTGTTTACATTTTTATTATAATTATATATAGAAGAACGCAGCTTTCCCAATTCTTTCTAAAAGTCTTTATTTACATTAAAAAACACGTTGAAAGAAATATTTTAATACTAGCAATAAATAAATTTATTAATTTCCAAACTGCAAAGTCTTCCTCTTTACATTTTCCATTTAAAATATGTTCCATTATTTCCCTCCAAGTGTAGATATGCGAATTGAAAACGTTACGCTCTCCGCAAAACGGGTGACATGAATTGCTGGGGTTTTCAACTGCGGGGCTGGCTGAGTGAATGGATCCCGTGATTAGTTTCCCTCAGCGCATTCAAGAGCAGGCGGGGTCGCGGAGGGGACATGTCCCCGAATCTAGTGGCATTGCAATCGAAATCGGAATCAGTATCAGCATCGATGGCAGGAGATGAACCCTGAGTGCATTTCATTGCTCACTGTCGCAGGTCGCAGGCAGCGATTTACGGCAATGGAGCTGAAGCATTCGTAGCTGTCCAAAACCGCCCCACAGCCCCAGACCCAAGCCGAAACCCCAATTCAATGATAATAGATTGCTCTGGCTGGGATTAGTTTCGCATACAAATTGAGGGAGGGACGACGTGGCGCAAATCCTAACAAGCTAAATGCTATTCTCAGTGCTGGGTAATTGAAGAATTTGAAATGAATAAGCCAATATATTAGGAGGATTTCATTTTGGCGAAAATTAACTCATTTGCCACGGGAAAGAAAATTAAAAGGAGGAAATTAAGTTTACTTGCAAGGATGAAAAATTGTATTTTGTTAAAGAAATATAATATATACGAGGATACGAAATTTAAACAGAGCAATATACAGACAATTACAGAAAGAAATTTATGGGTTACTTTATGTAAATTAACTAAAGAATTTCAAAATATTCCCTTACTCAAACTTTAGTCTTTAACATATTTTTAAATAGAAAATAGCAGAGAAATCATTTTGTTCCCCACACAAAACTATATTTCAAATTCTGCATGCAAATGCTAATTGGGAAAGCTCAAAATAACCGTATAACCAGCCTCCCTTTGTTATTTCGAAGCCTTGAAGCTCGTAATTATGATTTAAAAGCGAGTCCAGATTCCAAATGGACAGCCTGCTGCAAGGAATACAGTTTGCTGTGCACTCAGCCGCTCATTTATGCATTCATTCAAAGATTTCTGCACCGGAATAAAAGAACTCTGCCCCCCGCAGCTCCCGGGTAGAGAGGAGACTATCTGAATATGTGAGCATAAAATGCAAACGAAATGTGCAATATTTTCAACTCATGCACCTTTGGCAACGATGCCAGATTTCGAATGCACATTCGCCCCTACTCCCCAGATATATGTATATGCTTTCCTGGAAGGGGAAGGTAACAAGCAAATAAGAAGTACAAAATGTGTGCAGATAAAATTCAAATTTCAATTTCAACATCGACAGGGAGCCCCAGTCGCCTGCAGGGCTCGAAGGGAGTGCGGGAAATGGCCGTGTTTATTGTGACTTGAAGCCAAAACAAATGTTCGTACCTTGTTGCACAAATGTTTACAGTTCGCTGCCAGCAGCAAATAATAACAAAAGCAAAAAATGAAAAATATAACAAGAAAACTGTGAAGAAGCAGCAGAAGTATCATGACAGGCAAAGTTTACAATAAAGAAATATGGCCAGCGACAAGAATTCAGCTAAAAGTGCAAAAAAACTGTAAACAAATTTCTGAATGGAATATATTGAGTAGGAGGAAGCTATATTAGTTTTTCTAAAAGTTAAATGGGGTAATTTAAAAGCAAACCTTTAATTTATAACCACATTTATTCAATTAACTAAATTTGAATTCATTAAACGAATAAAAACGAATAAGAGAAAGTAGTCTTGGACCTATTTATTTAAAATGTATTTTATCTAACTTGTGCATTCTTAAATGTTTTTAAAGAGATTAGATCTTTAAACCATTTGAATATCACCTGAAAAATTTACGGAATCTCCCAAAAGTTCAAATCACTTGTATTGCGGACGCAGAAAAACGCTACATTTATCAATTTCGAATATTTTTCAGGCCGAAAATATATCAATATTTTAGCAGCACTTAAAATTTGATTAATGGTTTATTTTAGTTTTCTTTTTCATTTCAAATATTCCAACAATCGACATGAAGAATTGTCAGAATTCGTTTTTATTTGGTTTCGTTTTCTTTTTTTTTCACATTCCCCATTGGAAACCGAGGAAAAACCCGGACAACCAAAACCCGACGTCCATTAAACAAAAAACAAAAAAGGCTGAACCAAAAGAGACACAGTGCGAGGGAAAATTGTGCGTCCAATTCGAAAAAAATTCATTCATAAAACATGCCTCGTAGATTGCGGCAGTGAGTGAAGCATTTTTCGTACCCACAGAAATGACCAGTGGTCACCACCCTTTTTCCCCGTTTGCCCTTCCCCCCCTATCATCCACACGGTGAAATAAAATGAAAATCGATTTTCACTTTAACGACTTCACACATACGAGAACCCCGAGGAAGAAAAATATCCAGAGGCCCCACCGAAACCACATAAACGGAGCCAAAACAATGAACAAGAAAAACCAGAAATCAACGTGAAATGCATTGAGGAAAGGTAACCCCAGACGATATGGGAAAACCCGGGGGCACCCAAGGGGTGCTATTCCATCGAATTTGGGTTAAGAACTGTGCGTGAGGTTGAGTTGACTTTTCCTGCTCAGTATTCTCTCTCTGCGCCTTCTGTGTGCTTGACCACTTCCTGTATTTGTGCATGAATTGGAGCGTAATGTTACATTTCATGTGGAGCACAGAGAACGCCGAAGCACAACCAGAAGGCAGTAGAAAGTCGACCATTTTAGTTATTCTTTGGGAACTCTTGACTTTGGTGCAACATGTCGTATGCGTAATAAAGTGAATTATGCCACTATGGATGGGAAAAAGCTTAATCTTAATGGTGTCTTGTTAAAATTTAAATAAATACATTTTAATATCAAAAGAAACAGCTTTATTATTTTTCTAAAGATAAATAATCCGTTTAATAGATTTTTCAACAAGTAAATATTTTCCTTTATGTTCACCAAACTGCTTCAAAACCCATCTTAAATTGTATTGAAATCTTTTATTTAATGACAAAATAAATAAGAAATAAACTCTCTAAGAAGCTTAATTTGCATCTTCATTAAACATAGAACCATTAAATGGAATTCGTGGATGAAACGATTAAATTTTATAACATCCATAAAGAAAATTGAAATATTTGTATCATTTTAAAGTCCTTGAAGCCCCCGAGCCATGGAAATCATAAAGCAAAATGCGACTGCCGCGGCTATGGCCATAAACAAATTGAAATGTGCAGCGATGTCCAACGCCTTGATGGCACTTTATGGTCAGAATGGGGAAATTGAAGCTGTTGCTTTGCCGGCAATGAAATACGAGAAAGTGTGGCGGCCTGGCTGCGAGATCCATTACTCAATCGAAGCGCGGGATGGGCGAACGATAAATGAAAATGCTTTTTTATGTGCGGGCTGAGGAGAAAGCAAATAATTTTCCCAACACACGATATTAAACTGTTTGATAATTGCAAATGGGATTTCCAAAATAACAGTGCTATTTATCAGTATAAAATATAATGCAGAATAGTATAAAGAAAAGTGATTATTGAACATTCTGAACATTGAAATATATTGAGAAAAAATATTTTTAAGGATTTTAAAATAAAATAAATAAAATATAAGCTAAGAAAATGGCTAAATGACTAAGCTATATAAAAATATAAGAATGCAATACAAAACTAGTTTCCGCATTTTCATTCGCTTTAATGTTTTAAAAAACTATTTAATACTCAATCTTCTATTAGAAGTGTGATATGAAAATTTCCAATTTAACTTTAAGTTGTTTAATTTAAATTTGCATGCAATTGCCGATAGAAATACATGTTTTAATTGTCCAACTCAACGCAACAGAACATTCCGGCCTAGCAAAGTGTGTGGCATTAATAAATTAATTTAAATTGGGCGGGAAATGATAATACAAATGCAATCGCAGAGAAAACAAGCTGAATATACTACCTAAATGCCATAGAACTTCGGACTCGAGACCAAAATACACACATCGTATAGTTTGATCGAAGAGCACATACTAGTATATTTGCTGGGTAGACGGACATTTCTTGAGCCGGGCTGAAATCCACAAAAGGCACACATATAGCAACAGATATGGATACAGATACAGACTCACATACAACTAACAGTCATAAGGCAAACAAATGACATCGACTGACGTCCTGTTGTGCAAGGATTCCGGGTTGCCTTCTTCGCTTTCGTTGCCCCTTTTCGTGTTGATTTAGTGCTTATGCAAATTTAATATACGTTCTGAGCTGACTTCTCCCCCTACGCCCCAGACTTTTCCAGATCTTCCCCATCATTTGCATAGACTTACATTATTGTTGCATTATAAACCAGACAGAGGGACCAGACACGCACATTTATCTTTTATGACCGCTCTGCAGTCTTTTTTTTACCCCCGTGTATATATATATTTTGTATAATTTATAAGTCTCAGTGATAAAGAGTTGGGCCCAAAAAAAGAAGTATAAAAAGACAGAACGCCCCCTCAATTGTCGTCCACTTGAATGCAATTTTGTGCATTAAATTAAGAAGATTTTTCTTGCACGCTCCCTTTGTTCTTTGGCGCATTAATTTGGCGAAAGTGCAAAGGAATTTGCACGCCGACTTTATAGTTACTTTTGTTTCGACACTTTGAAGTGCTTTTCTTCCTCTACATTTTTTGTTTAAAGAGACAGAACTTTGCCAGACAAGATAGGACGACGCGGAAACTTCTGCGGAGCGCAGGCAGAAAAAAAAACTTTAAGCATATTTCTCGCCAACTTGTTGCCAAAAAAAAATCGAGTTTTCCCAAAAAGGTGGCAGCGAAACGAAAACAAAGGCCCAAACTCGAAAGGCGTTTCTATGCCGGGCAAATAAATTCTCAAACTTGAGCCATACAAAATATTTCGCTGGCAATAAATTTGCAAGAGAGGGCAGAGCGCACGCCGCACGCCCCTGCCCAAAAATATCACTCATACGCAGCGTTGCACTTGCACTGGCTCAGCCGGAAACGGAGAATGCCATTCACAATGGGGGCTCGGGACAGGGACGGGCGGGAACTCTCCTGTTTTATTCCCCCAAGGAGAAGATTGTCTGACAGTTGCCTTTTGGCAAAACACTGAGAACGAGTCAACGTCGCTGCAAGAAGTTGTTGAGCAGAAAATTGAAAAGTATTTCCAAGCATTTGTTGCCATTGTTGGCTGTCAAACTGGATACTCAACAGGGGCTGGTGGATTTCCCTATTTCAAATTGAGCATATCGGCTGGGTTTTTATATTATTATATATATATTTTTTTTTTAAATATATATATTTTATTACTATAACTCAGAGAGATTTAAATGACAATTGAAATAAAATAAGGAAAAGGCTTGGGTTTTTTTTTAATTATTAACTATCTAAATCAATTAATCTTACTGAATTTTAAGGAAATATATATATCATTTTATTTTTATATTCTTTAAACTAAACAAAATTTATAAATAATTTCTTTAAACACAAAAAGAGTATTTAATATTAGCTATTGCCGACTTTAGCTTTTCCCCACTAGTTTGCGTCCTGTTCTTTCTTACTACTTTAGGGTGCAGAGTTTGTTAGACAGCAACAAATTTTTGGGCATGTGTGCTTTATATCCTGACTGTGTGTGGGAGGAATATATCTGTATGTTCGCGTGTAAATATCCTTTGGAATTGTTTATATTGCTTGCAACCAAATCAGCACTTGTAGGGTTTGTTTTGATTGCCATTGATGCGCTTGTATCGAAACGGTTTTTCTTTAAACTTACATTTTGAATTTTCTTTCCTTTTCTTCTTTTTTGTATATATATATGAAAAAGAGAAACAGATTGAAAGGGTTTAGATGAATGGAGGAAAGAAGAAATTTCCATTGGCAAAAATAATGAAAGGTCCTTAGATTGCACTTCAATTGTTTCAAAAGCAAGGAGAAAAAAACTGAATTCGTTTAATGAAAATTTGGTCAGAGTTCATATAAAAGCTGTTCAGCAGCATTTTATTGAAGAGCAATTGGAAAATGAATTGGAATTCATATTCAGTTATTAATTAAAACTTTATGTTTTTGTTACATATCAATTTTCTTTAGTTCCTAATAAAAAAAAACGTCAAATAAACAGTTGAATTAAAATTAAAATTCATAAACTAAAACCACAAAGCCAAATGACAATTATTCTTTGCCAATGCTAGTCAAAGGCTAATTGCTGCTGCTGGTAAAAATAATTAAACCTCAAATCAATATCGCCCATAAATATATTAATTTCACTGGCACAAAGGAGTCTGCAAAAGAACTTTTGACCTACTAGCCAGTCATATATATAGTTTGCATGTTTCTACAATTAAAAAGCAAACTAACAGGCGACCGCTCCCAGACAGCTGAGGCTATTTGTATTCACATCCTTTCAATTCGCTTCTTTTCAGGATCCAGCTGCGAGCAGAACGTCGACGAGTGCATGTCGAATCCCTGCCAGAACGGCGGACTTTGTCGGGACAGGACTAATGGCTACACCTGCACCTGCCAGCCGGGCTACCTGGGGGATCACTGCGAGCAGGATGTGGCCGTCTGCGACACAGGTGAGTCGGCTGATGATGGATGATGGACAAGCAGACACTGGCGGTTGTGAAAGGGTGGGAGGTTGTCAAAAGCTGAAGTCTCTATGGCACATATGGCCAGGGTTTAAATAGAAATTAGCACATGGTGCCAACAGAACCTGTAAGGGGCTAGTTGGACTTACAGTAAAAAGAATAACAGACAATAATTTAAGTAAAATTATTATACCTATACTTCTTCAAAAATAAAAATGTTCCTAAATTCCCTTTAAACAGGAACTGGAGCACGTTGCCAGCACGGCGGCGAATGCATTGAAGGTCCTGGGCTGGAGTTCACCTGCGATTGTCCGGCGGGCTGGCATGGAAGGATATGCCAGGAGGAGATCAACGAGTGCGCCTCGTCGCCATGTCAGAACGGCGGCGTTTGTGTTGACAAGTTGGCGGCCTATGCCTGCGCCTGTCCCATGGGCTACACGGGCATTAATTGCGAGGAGGAGATCCTTATCTGTGCCGACAATCCGTGCCAGAACAACGCCCTCTGCCTCATGGAGGAGGGAGTGCCCACATGCTACTGTGTTCCGGATTACCACGGCGAGAAGTGTGAGTTCCAGTATGACGAGTGCCAGTTGGGTCCACGCTGCATGAACGGTGGCGTTTGCATCGACGGAGTGGACACCTTCTCGTGTTCCTGTCCCCCGCTGCTGACGGGAATGCTTTGTGAGTGCTTAATGGTGAGCGAAGAGTCCTTGGACTGCAATTACACGGCTCCGGCTACTCCGCCGCCAACGAGGAGAACCACCACCACATCCACGGTGGCACCGCCCACAGTGAGGCCTGTGACGCCGCCAGAGACCACTGTTCCCCCGAGGGTTTCTGAAGAAGTTGAGCTGCCAGTTGTAACTACGGCAGCGCCAGTTGCAGCACCAGAAGTGGTGACCTCGGCGGGATCCTCTTCCTCAGAGGAGGCGGTTTCTGTGGAAATCAAAGCTCCGACTTTGGCGCCGCCAGAAAGTGATAGCCACAGCATATCCGTGGAGCACACTACAGTTGCACAACCCGAACCAGAACCCGAACCCGAACCGAGACCTCAACCTGATCCAGAATCGGAGTCCGAGACCGAGGAGGAGATAATACCTGGAACCACAGCAGCTACACCGGCTGTTAGCAAATCCTCCAGCTCTTCCGAGGAATCACCGAGCATATATACTACGCTGCCGCCTTTGCCGGGTCAACCAAAAACCACATCCTCGGCGGAGAGTTCCGGTGAAGTGGTGACCTCCGAGGAGTACACCACCGTGCCCCACTTCGACGTGAGTGGCAGTAAGAGTGAAAGCGGCAGCGCAGAGATCACCACAGTAAGACCAACAGCTCCACCCAGCATTACCATAGCAGTGGACTACGCCACCTCCTCCAGCAGCAGCAGCTCGGAATCAGTGGAAACGGTGGTCACCACGCCGGCACCCACTTTTGTGCAAAGGGTCACCACCGTTGCCGCCACCATCTCCGTGGACTATGCCACGCCCACGCCCTATTATCCCCCGGAAACCACTACGCCACGAGTGATTCCAGTGCCGAGACCCACATTTTCCCCAGAGCCACCTTTGGATGTGGTGGAGACCACGGCTTCGACGCAGCATCTCTGGACAGAGGTGCCAACGACGGCGGCTCCCTTCTTCACGGAGTATCCAGCGGAAGTCCTGATCACCACGCATCGCACCAGTGCAGGCAGATTCACCACGGTGCAGCCACCTGTGCAGGTCACCACCTTGTCTCCAGCAGAAGAATCCTCCATAGAACTGACCACGCCGCATACACCCCACATAGTGGTGACCATATTGGATGCAAATGCCACGATACCATCGCTGATTACGACCACGGGAATACCCACGACGCATCACCATCACCATTATCATCACCATGATCACGAGGGCACAACGCTGGATCCGCTCGGGGAAGATGAGCACCATCACCACCACCATCATCATCATCACGAGCACGAGGTGGTCCCCACCACTCCCATGCCAGTGGAAATAACCACAGGTCCGCCTCTGCAAACAGAGGACTTGATTGGAGTCCAGCAGCCTGCTCCAGTGACCACAGCGGAACCCTATGCTCCGTCAGAGACTACAGTGGTTCCACTGATACCACTGACCACACCTGCTCCGCCAGCAACAGCTGCTCCGGCGGCTCCACCAGCCACACTTGCTCCTCCCGAGACGCCAGCAACCCCGGCAACTCTTCCTCCAGCCACTGAACCGCCCACAGCGGCGCCAACACCTCCTCCAACTGTACTGCCTACTTTGCCACCCGTAACCCTGCCCCCGGCTACTCAGCCACCACCCACGATACCACCCACTCCGCCCTCCACACAATCCGCACAAACTCTGCCGCCGCCTACGATGCCCATAAATGTTTACACAACTCCCGAAGGACCTGCGCCGACCACGGCCTCCGCCGCCCAAACAAAGCCTCCGGTCACGGAGAGCAGCGAGGAGGTGGAGGGCTCAAACACGGTGGCCACTGGCGGCGGCCGGGGAGCCGGTGGAGTTCCCGAGGAGAAGGCCGGCGATGTCGATTGCATCAAGCTGGGCTGCTACAATGGCGGAACCTGCGTTACCACTTCCGAGGGATCACGGGTGAGTAATCAATTAAAGAACACTTTAAAATGTTGGGAAGATTTAAGCAAGGGCTTTCCCATAATGGGTCCTAGATCGACTCGGCTATAGATGCTGATCGAAGGTATATATGTACATAATCTAAAAAAGTCGCTATCAAACTTGCGTGCAATCTTCTAATTAAAATTGCAATAATTTCTAAAGGGTCTTACAAATTAAATATAGATCTTTATATGTTTAAAAATAATAATAATAACACGATTAATAACAAAATATTATCATAATTTTCATAAATTTTAAGAAGCTTGTTTAAAATCACCTGAAATGTTGGTCATAGGTATTTATTGAAATATTTATAGTCACAATTTAGACATAATAAAAGGGATAAAAAGCAACAATTTCATTAACCCATTTGGTTTCCTTTGGAGTTATTTAGACTATTTTTGTTAAGTGCAACTCAGACTCAGTAGGTCAATCGATAGGCGGTGGCCCTAGCACTTGGCACCTTAACGGAATCGAGTTGTTTGTTCGATGCCAAAACAACCAAAAACTAGGAATCCACCGGAGAGAAGCACTTTGTGTGTGTTTGTATGAGCAGTCAACTTCACAATTTTCAACCCCATTGAGTTGCTAATTGGCCATGTTGGAGCCGTGCGCCTCCGGGTTCCGATTTCACTTCCACCTCTAACCATTAATAAGTCATTAAATATGCCAGCTGCTAAAGGTGCAATTGCCTAGGCAATAGAGCAGGGAAGGAGGCATCGACTTATATGGTACTCTCTAATATTGGAAAAGTATTTATTATAAAAAAAAAACAAAAGTGAAGAAAAACATCAACATCATTTGGAAAATTAAATAATATAATAGAGCCTAAAATAAATCAAAAGCGTAGCATATATAAACCTCTCGCTATCCTTGAGAGTTTAACCAACACTGTATGGAATTTAGTTGTTAGGTTTGAAATCAGTTCAATTAGAGTTTTCGTATGCAAACCAGGCCTTAATCCAGGCCCTTAATGGGATACTCACCAAGTGAAAGCTTTGACACTACTTACGCCCTCGTGCGCTACTCTGCCGCCCAACTAAATTTCCAAATTGACACGAGGCAGGACACCACAGCTGCACAGATGCCGGCGTCCGATACAGGTGCACAGATGTACCTGGCACTTACATAAATAATCAAATAGTTCGGAGTAAGAGAAGGAGTAGGAGAAGGGAAACAGGCAGGACCTGTAAGCAGATTTAGTAAGCAGATTGTTGCCAGGGCATTTCCATCTAGGGAAGTTAAAATTATTCCAGGACATTAAAGAGCATTAACTAGTGAAATCGTGCTCCTTATTAGAACCTTAAATCATTAGGCATTGGGAAAAAGCCTTAGACAAGCAAAGATAGTCGTAATTAGAAATTACTTTGAAATATTTTCCTATGGTTCATGTTTCCGGTAAAAGAGAAAACCCAGATGTTGCTACCATTTTATCTTCCATTTTGACAGAGTCTCTCTTCTGTTGGTTTTTAGAAAATGCCAATGGCTCTTGTAAATGAATGAATACTTGCGAACTTTGGAAATAACAAAAGCATTAAAAGCAGCAAATGTTCAGGTAGGATTTTTGGCAGAAGACAGAAAATGGCTAAAGGCCGGGGAAAATGTTCGGCAACCAAAACCACAAAACCTTTCCCCAGTTGCTCCAGTTACACTAACAATGGCAGGCCTGCCAAAGTATGCCTATTCAACTATTTATGTTGTGGTAATTTTAACGCAAAAAAATAGGAGCAAAAAGCTGAAAATATGGTCGAGCCAGGGGGGAGAGAATATCGAATTTTTGGGCCTGAATAGCAAACTGAAGTCCATTAAGTGAAACCAGCACATATATGAACATTTCCTGGCGATACAATTTCCAATCACTACCAATAATTGGTGAACCAGAAAATTGTTCACGAATATTTCCATGATAGTATGATTATTTTTTAATATCCTGGACATTGAAAATGGTGGAGGCTTCCAATGTTTTCTGGCTATTGTGTTGGCCATGGTTTTGGCATGTAAAGCTAACCAATGAAACAGTTAATTAGGCCAGCTTTGAAGGACTATCAAAACATTACTAACCTAAATTAAAAAACATCCAGATTTACAAGCTATAATCAGACGGAATAAATTGCAATAGAAGATGGCTTAGGCTTAAAATTTTAAAAAATTTGAAGGGTTTTTGGTAAATAACCCATTTTGCGGTTTTTAATTAATGTTCAATACAGCATAGGCAGAAAAAATTATTAAATATGTGGAAATTCATTACAAAAAAAAATGGATCAACCCTACACATGCTTAACCAATTTTCACCAATGACCATGTAATTGTCACCCTCAGGCCTTGCCACATTTATTATTCATTCCCGCTCGAAGGTCACAATATCTCGATGACCAAAACCAAGCCACAATCCCTATCTATACGTATATATTCATGGCCAGTCATATGTCAGCAAGGGGCCACCGTTAGCCAAATTAGCAGCACCACATGCAATTCCCGTTTTTTATGACCGAAACGTGACGATACGAGCTGACAACGTTTTGGCCAATTTATAACCGCCCATCCAAAGGATCAGGAATAAATATATAAAAATTGTTAACATGCACACCACTGCAGGACAATTTTAAACCTCCGCCAGGAGAATATGTAATTGATGTTTATTATTTGAAATTATAGGGAAAACAATTCTGGTTAATTTTGGGAACAATAAGGGATACAGAACTCAGTTAAAATATATAAAAGGTAAGCTTTATTAACATAATTGTGCTTTATAACAAAATAATAATCAAGTTTTCCATAATTTTAAAGGCAATTAGTAGAAAAATAGGGCTTTATTAAATTAATATTTTTACCAAAACTTGGAACTGGTTTAGTTTGTACACCACAAATATTATTTAAGGCTAACAGCAGTCAGTCATCTCTCTCGTTCGAACTTTATATAGTACCATTCAGCTATTTCTATTACCTTTAGGACAGTACACAAACTTTTAGCCAACACTCCGGGCACTCCAGACACACTTGAATATCACCGAGCACACTAATGCATCTAATTTATGCGTCAGACCCAGTTAATGAGTTAACAAAGCCGGTCTGGCAATTTATTTATAAAGTTTTGCTGCAGCCCACGTAGATCTCCAAAGTGTACCTATGAATCACAGGCACTCACACCCCCACGCACACCCTCACAAAAACGTGGAAAATAAGGAAAATGAAGAAACAGCCGCAGAGAAACCGAGGGAGGGCAAACCAGCGCATGTGGCCACCATGCTAACAAGAAAAAAATTAAATTTTCATAATAAATTTAGCGCTTCAGTGAGTGACACAGCACCGCAGGATGAATTTGTTATTGTGTAATGCACACACACACACACGGGGACAGGATTCCACCATGCAAGCGAGAAAACTAAAGCAAATAATGAAAAAAAAAAAAGAGATATGAAAAGCGCAGAACGAGAGGATATTATTTCATAGAGCGAATGCCACTTTATTGTTGCCAAGTAATTTAACTAACTGCACAAACACTCCAAAGAAGCTTGCACACACTCGGGGCTTTTGTTAATTTTCAGATTGGCTCTTTTTCGTGCACTGGGGAAAAGGATGTAAATTAGTGATTTATAATTCATATTAAGAGATGCCATAAAAATCACTAAGATATCACACCTTTAAAACTGTGTCCAAAATTATGCTACACTAAATTTGGTACCTACTAAATTTATTGCATACTATTTTAAACAGTCCTCCTTTATGAATAAACTTAATCAAAATATATAAAAAATAAATTCATAAAAATGTTTCATTTGTATAAATTTATTACATTATTTATTCTAATATATTTTAAAACATACTTGATTTGCGTGAAAAAGATCAGGGTTTCCTTTTTTGCATTTTATGCGCACCCTATGATTACCGAATGCAATAATTTGTACAAATTAAAAGAGTATGCTATTACTTAACTCCAACTAAGATTCTTTCTATGTCACAAAATGAGTGTTCTTCACAATTCTAAGCTTCCCATTTCCCTCAGTGTTGGCTGGCTTTCCATCTCCTTCCATGTCTCACTTTTGCATTTGTATAAAGAGACAAAAAAGAGACTGGCAGCGCGACAGACATACTTTTACATATGTCAGCTGTCATATTGGTTAGGAAAGAGTGCGAAATGCGGGGGCAGATTGGGTGAGAAATGGTGGGGTGGCCTGCGTGGCGAGAAGTGCAGGCAAAGTGGCACTCGCACTCGGCGAAAGTCACTCGTAAAGTGGCATTAAGCACATTTCAAGTGCTACCACCGCCGAGTTTTTGGTTTTCGAAAATGTTTGCCTGGCTTCTGGCTTCAAAAACCCACCTCCCCTCTTGCATTTTCCAGAAGCTCTATGTGTGTGTGTCTACTGTCTGCATTGCGTTGCTTTTGCCACCGCCAATGCCACTAATGAAAACTTTGTTGAGCCCTTTTAGGCTCCTCCATCACCGCCACATGTCTCCCTGACTTAATGCGTCCTCCGCAACAGCAGCAGCAGCAGCAGCAGCAGTCTCTGTTTCCATACCCATTTCTCTGCAATTTTCGCAGCTCTTTCCGCATCCTCCACGAGGAAGGGGGGAATGCACTTCTGTCATTCAGGGTATTCCAGACATTTGCCTGTTGACATTAGCAAGGGCGTGTTACAATTAATTTTCATCTGGCCAACGCAATGAAAGGCAAAAAGAGGTGAAAATGTCAGGGATTAGCTGAAATCCTAGAGAGCAATCAAGGTTGACAGCTGCATGGGTTAGCTAGGAGGAACGTAGAGATTCATTTCACATTAAAGAACATTTAAAATAACGCCAGAATATCTTCATACCTTGCGCTCATCGGATCAGACTCATTTCCGCTTTTGGGCTCACCCACGTATTTAAATCTTAAATCTGCCACATGTTTTCCCTTGGCTCATTTCTGTTACATTCATGTTTTTTTCCCTGTCGGTTTTGGCCAGCTTTCATTATGCGCCAGCCAAAATGCCGCAAGGTCAAAAGCTTTAATTAAAATGTTTCCTGTGTTCGCAGGGCACATGCGAGTAGGGCCAAACAAAAAGGCAGAGCAAACAGAGCGCACAAGAGCCGGTAGGGGCTAAAATTGTGCGAAAACTAAATTCAGCCCGTCCGCCAGTAAGGCCACCCACTCATCAGTTTTCCAGCGCTTTTCCCCAGCATCATTTGTCTAACAAGTGAGCGGTACTAAAGCGAAGTTGGCCAAACAAAAACAAAGTGCGCAAATCAGCTTCCAGCGCGCACTTCAAATAATTGTTATGGCGCTAGGAAAGTTCTTTATGCTTATTATTTTTTGAAGGTCAGCGGAAATATGGAAAAATCCAGTTTGCTATGGAAAAGTGATTGCTTTTTTCTCTGCAATCTGTAAAAGGGAACAGCGCTCGACATGTGGAAACGGATACTGGCTGCTGATATGAAACATCTCATCAACACAGCAGGCGCTGATTTTAATGTTTTTCTTTTGCCGGCAAACAAAGCGTGGGAATAAAAACCAGAACAGCGGAAATTTGTTGCCAGCTGGTGTGGCTAAGGAAAAAAAAAAAAAAAAGGATGGCGGGCGAAAATTGGTCTGAGCCATTATAAGCTCAAGCCTTTAACACTGGTCGGGAATATCCGCCGAACAGCGGGGTCTCTTCAGAGGGGTTTTCATTTACAGAATGTGTCGGCGGCTATAAAAGCTTGAATAATGTCTTTACAGATTGTGAGATTTATGCCACAATTAACCCGGTGTCTTATAAAATATTCAAAGACTAAAACAGGGAATTTAGGCAATATTTCTGAGGATAAAAATTGTATAAATTCGATTTTAAGAAGCTTAAAGCTAGATAGGAACACAAAATGTATTTGAAAAATTAACTACGTATTTTAAGACCTTGTAAATTGCTTAAACTTTAAAATTTCTTAAACTTTAATTGAACGAATTTATTCTTGAAGCCTCTGATAAATAACCTGTAAGAACAAGCTTAACAGTTTTTGTAAGAATCCTCCTTTGGGCAACTCCTTAACATATGGACAACTTCCCATTAAAAGGTTGTCATTTTACCAGTTCCCCCCTTAAAGACCCAGAGGCATTGGCCCCACGTAACTGTTCCGTAGCTTCACCTTATTTCCCCGATATTCTTGCACTTCATTTGCTCAATTTGAGGGAGGTGCAGCGAAAAATTACAACAAAAGTTTGTACACTGTGTGTCCTTGTTGCTTTTCCCTTTCCTTTTTCCCAACGCCTGTTGCAGTTTTCCCCTTGCACTTTAAGTGTCCCTTGGTGCGGCATAAATTATTAAAACCAGGACAATGGAAGACGAAGGGCGAAGCGAAGCGACGCGTCGCCGTGGAGAGCCAAAAAGTTAATTCATATTACTTTGCAATTTATTGGCATTTTTTTAGTGGGACGTGCTTTTCTCATTGAAAGGCGACCAGAAGTCGTCTTTCAAAAGGACCGAGGGGGACGTTGAGCAAAAATTAAATTAAAATTGTTCGAGTTTAGTTCTGCTTTTCGGTGCGACGACTTCTCGATAAGTTTAAGGGGAAAGTTCGAGCTGTAACTATTTTATAACCAGTGGAAAAAGTGTGTATTGAAAGTGTAAGAGAAATGGCCAGGGCAAATATTGAGTATTTGTAGTTGGTAATTTTTTACATTATTTTAAACACGATTTAGGGAAAGAGAATATATAGTGGTGTGTACTTAACTTTCTTATGGTTGTTAACTTAGTTTATTGTACAATATTTTCTATACCCTTCTAATTCTTCTCAAATTTTGTCATTACAGTGCGTTTGCCGCTTCGACCGGCAGGGTCCGCTCTGCGAACTGCCCATTGTCATCCGGAACGCAGCCTTCTCCGGCGACTCGTACGTGTCGCACCGCATCTACAAGGACATCGGGCAGCACGAGTCCCTAGATGCCGTCCTGCCAATGCACATCCAACTGAAGGTGCGGACGCGGGCCACCAACGGTCTGATCATGCTGGCAGCCGCCCAGGGAACAAAGGGCGGCCATTATATGGCCCTGTTCCTCCAAAAGGGACTGATGCAGTTCCAGTTCTCCTGCGGACTGCAGACGATGCTGCTGAGCGAGCTGGAAACGCCGGTCAACACGGGCCACGAAATTACCATTCGCGCTGAGTAAGTGAAAAGTGTCGGAGTCGCCCGCGGAATGCAATTACGTGTGAATATGCACTGTGGAAAATTTCAGCTTAAATTTGTCCAGGGATTACGAACATCTCTTTGGCTAATCCTGAATTTTAAAATGATTTTTCGATGCTTTTCTGCCAGTGCATAAGCATGTAACCGCGGGTCACGCCGCCAGCTTGCTGGTGATTGAGGTGGGCGGCAACGACGACTAGCGGCATGTTAATTAACTTTTTAAACTGAGCACGCGGCGCGCAAGGTGGAGGTCAGCATATGGGTCAGTGTCAGGGAGATTGCGCCAGGACATTGCCCATTAAACTTGGCCAGCGTCGAAGCCCATTTCGCCTTCGCCGCTCCGTCCGCAGAGGCCACAAATTATAATGCTTCAAGTGTAGAATAAATTGCAGTTTTTTAGGTTCTTCCAGCTCCGACTTTCCACTTCCCATTTCCGTGCGGCCATTTCCTCGAACATTAAATCCTGCAGGGCTTCCACTTGCCATCCATGCGTAATTAGTTGGAGATTTTTCTTCTTTTTTTTCCTTTTTTGCGTGGGCTCTTCTTTTTTTCCCTTGGTTGAAAATTAAATTTGCTGTGTGGCGAGGATTTAGCAGGGCGGGGGCAGGGGGATTAAGTAATGCGGGACTCGTGCGTAATTAATCGTTTAACTAACATTTCCTGGCCAAAGCCAACTCTGGGCAAATGTACCGGGAAAAAGGGAAAAACGAACTAAAAAGTTATTCAAATATTTTTACTATCGCAGGGCATTACATTTGAAATGGGAAAATAAAGTTTGAATGGGTTTTGTGCTTACATTAGGGAAGCGAAAAAGAAAGAATTAGGATGCGAAAAAATAAAGATACATTTTCTAGCTGATTTAATTCACTTAAATTGAAGCTATGGATTGTTATTAATATATCGAGAAAAAGCCCGATAAGATATATTGACACAAGATAGAAAATCTAAAGTGTTATATAAGATAATTTAAAAAATATAAAAATATTTATATTAAAAATATCGAAATTTTCAAGCAATATAGGAAAATCCATATTTAAAACTACACTTATGTTGATATCTTATATTTGATTCCAACAATGATAATATAAAATTCGATACAGAAATATCGGATAATATATCGGTCTTCGTTTCAATTGTCGATAGTGCTATCGATATTTTCTCCTATCATTTACTTGAACTTGACTACCATGACTATGACCCTTACTCAAATTTACTTTTATTTAAAATTTTGTTTGAAAATATATAAAAAAAATTAGGAAATTTTAATATTTCTTTCTTTTTCTGTAAAATTCTGTGTCAGCCTAAACCAATTTTAAATTTTCAACCTGTTGAATCAATAGACTTTTCAATTGTCCTCAAATATTTAAATGACCATCACTTAAAGTCATCATCAAATTGTCAGCAAATCAAAATCCCACTACAATCAAAATAACACTCAATTGTCAGAATCGCTTGTTTACAATTCAGCTGTGAACAATTACTTGAAATTGCCATAAAATTGATGGGTTAAGCGCATATGGAAAATGACCAAATAATCGTTTTAGTCAAATATATAAAACTGGGCTAAGGCCGAACGTAAAATCTGGGCAAAGAAAGTCCCCCGGGGAATCGAGGATATAGACGAACCGTTGGCATAAACAGAACATTAAGGAATGGATATTTATCAAAAAGTGGGACAAAGTGTGAGCGAGAACGTTGCCCATATAAATAATTTACCAGAGGGAGAACAATGGCCAAGAGTGGGAACGAGCACAGGCGACGGAGGTGAAGGAGGAAGGGACTCTCACATTTTACGACTATCGAATCGACCACAAATTTACTTTTTAGCACTTGGTCCCAGCTCGGGGCGATCCAATGTCCGATGTTAAGGGCTCTAGCCTTCCATACATACATACACAGAGAAAAAAGTATTATTTATTATTCTCTATTATTTTTTTTTATATCTTATAAATTATTTACTCTTTAAAAAATTAAAAAATTGAGTCTTTTAAATTGTAATAAATTTTTTTTTTTTTTTGTTCAAAATCCGTAATTTTAACCTTTTTGTTGGTATATAAAAATATTAAACATATTTAAAGATCTATTAAACCATAAAATGATACCAGAATAAGATAATATAGTGAACATTTTGTTATAATAGTGACATCTTTACTAATAGGACTTAGGATCTCAGTAAATGACATCTTGTTCTGGCTGATATTTGTTCTCTGTGTATATATATATTATATTACTTTTCTGCCTTGGCTTTGTTGGGTGTTGTTTTTGTGTTTTGGTCTGGCAAGTGGATTTACGAGCAACAAATTTATGTTCGTTGCCTATTTTTATTTGCCTTGCGTGCTTAATCGCCCGAGCACTGGGAGCAAAAGGACTTTTTCGCCCAGGGGCCACTCGATGGTCATCATCATCATGACGGTGACTATAATGATTGGGACGACCAAGACGATAATGATGATGGCGAGACCCTCGTTGAACTATAGTGGCCACATACCGCCCCCTCTTGTGGGTAAATCCTCCCTGGGACAAAAAAAAAAGGAAAAGGAGACCCACTCTCTAATGAGACTAATGCCCAGCACAATTGACATTTTACTTAAGGACCTTCATCGAACTGGTGTTGCGCACAATTAGTGTAATTAGAAAGCAATAACAATTACCGTTAGTCGAGCCTAATTACGACCGCATTTCTTTCCGCCTTTCGACGGGAAAATTTCCTTTTAATTATTGCGAATTTGCGTAATACAATTCTCGGATTAAGTTCATTAATTAGGATGAGTTGCTTTGCTTGGCAGCTTCCGCAACTAAAGAAAATTCAATAGCATTCAATTGACCGTGTCAATAAATTATATTCAAGGATTTTGAACTTCCCCTCAAGCCCCAAGGAAATAATGTAAACAATGCTAATTTAATTTGCCGTTCAGTCAAGTGCAGCTAATTGAACTTTAAATACAATTGAAGGCAAGTTCGGTTTTTTGGTCGTTAATGGAACTATAATTTGGGGGAAGTGGTAATGGTGCTCTGGATAAAAGGAGGAGAGCACAATGTTAGGGCTTTGAATGGCAAAATGGGTTTATTTTTAACGATTTAATCAAGTAGAACTTGTAACTCAATAAAACTTCAATAGATGTCAGGGCAGGATATTATTACTTTATTTTAAAGAACGCCAACAATGAAAACACAGGAAAATCACATATGTTGTAAAAACTAAATGCAATCAGAGAAAACTTTTTTCATCTGTCCAGCATCATATGGTGAAATTTTTTTACAGCTTTTTTGCCCTCCATAAAATAACAATAAAATGTGGGTCCTTCTTCCTGGCGGCATTTATTGCACTGACTCTTTGTATTAAAAAATATACATTCAAATGCAATAAACGCGAAGATATGAATCCCAGTTTGTCCATCTCCAAACGGACTTAAACCTGAAAAGCAAACAAAATGGGGGAAATTGTCATCTGACAACAAATAAAATCAGAAATACTTTGGCAAAGGCCTTGCTCCACACAACAAAAACCTTTCAAATAAAGGCAGGTGACATTCGACCAAGCGGGACAATAAAAATTGGTGGCCCCCCTGTGCTGGGAGCACTCTGTCTCTGGCCAACACGAACCCGCCCTTGCTTTTACCTCGATCACATCAAAGGGTAGGCAAAAAATTCCATACCATCTCAGCAAAAATTTGACAGCCGATTGACATTTTAGCCAATTTTTGGGCGGAGTGGAAAAGGGACAGTTGTTTTTATAAAGTAAGGGAAAATATTTAATTTATAATTAAAAATGGTTAGAAGCACATATATTTACTATTAAAAATAGATAGTCTTGATTAAAATTTATCCAAAAAGTTTGCAGAAATCTCTTTAGGAAATAATTAAAATATAAATTATGATTTTTAGTTTCTCGTATATATAATTCAATACAAATTCAAAGAAAAGAATTCAAAGTATTTTCATTTTAAATTATTTAAAGTATTATATAAATTGAAATCATTCAATTAAAACAAGATTTTCTCTTATGAAATATGTACGTATATATTCCGCATATGTAGATACATATATCAAGTAGCCTTCACCCTCTTTTCCAATCAGTATTAAGCCACTGTCAACACACGGGGGGGTTTTCGAAAAGTTGCCTACGTTGAAAGGTCAACAGGCAAAAGGCAGGCCAGGATAACGTAGTGCTGCCAGCAGGACCCTTTTTCGGGTGGATGAGGGACCTTGCAAAGCAGAACGGTGGATTGTGGCGTCATAAATATTTGCACGCATCGGCATGTTGGGAATTTCACCTTAAAAGTCGCCCCAAAAACTCGAAAGCCTCGGGAATGCAGGGAGTGTCGCCGGGCGCCAAAGAGAAAGTGCGGCATATTGAATATTTGATGCATTAAGCAAAAAAAAAAAAGCAACAAAAATGTAAACCAAATGGTAAAGGGTAAAGGAAAAGAGCTAAAAGAATGCCTTGAATGCCTCTTTGCAGATTGGACTTCAGTCGGAATTACACACACTGCAACGCCTCGCTGCTGGTGAACGACACGCTGGCCATGTCCGGGGATCAGCCCACCTGGCTGAAGCTCCTGCCCTCGCGGCTCCACACCCCGGAGGCGATACTGAACACATGGCTGCATCTGGGCGGTGCGCCCCAGGCACCGATTGGCCTGATTATCGAGCTGCCGCCGGCCCAGAGCGGCACTGGCTTCACCGGCTGCCTCCATACGCTGCGGATCAACGGACAGGCTCGCGAGATATTTGGGTGAGTACGGTGGACACTAGTTTATGCCTATGCTGAGAGAAAATACTATATATAGAACGGAATACCTGTATTAAATAAATTTTAAGATAGAAAAAACGTTACTTGTTCGATAGGAACACAAACTATTTATAGTTCTTTGACAAATCAAACAATGAGTTATAATTATTTATTTTTCTTAGACTTCATTTGTTTTACAATATTTTTGTTCAGTGCTCTCAGGCCTCTTTGTCCCCCTCTCTGCCTTTTGTGTGCCCTTTGGACACTTTGAATGCTGTGGAGCTCGGCTAATGAACAGCTTCCAGAAAGTTACGACTGCGTTTGGTCCGATGCCGCGTGAAGCAGCTCCACCCGGGGGCTACTCTTAAATGTTAATGCCGCCTTACACTTTTTCGGGTGCCCAAAGGCAGGGGGAGGCGGTACAAATAAGGAGGAATAAAGCGTAACCATCAAAATGCCGCCGCACAAAGTTGCAGGTGGCGAAAGCCCTGGCGGAGTTGCAGTAAATTCCAGATTATACGGCCTCCGAGCATAAAGTACTTTTTTTTTCGAGCAGGAACAAATTAACTCTGCTTACGTGCGGAGATAAAACCGCAAGGTGGCACGGGTCACAGGTCACAGATATATAGCCAATGGCCAAAAGCCCATATAATAAATGAACCCCACATGGGAACAAGGTGTTCAGTAAAAATAAGCGGAAGTGGAGTAATCAAATCGGAAGTAAACAAGAGCAGAGGCCATCATTGGCTGAGCTTTTTTAATAAAAAACTCTTTTATGAAACAAATATATTTCGAATAAATTTATACATTTCCTCTTCAATTATTCTATGTACTAATTAATCTAAAGAAAAAGCTATTAAGCTTTGTTAGCCGCCGTCCATGCTCGCACCATCTTCGAATAACTTTATCAGGGAACTTCTTAACCATAAAAGAAATGGCCATGCTAAAAGCTTATATATTATGGCCTCTCACCAAGCTTGCACTAAAAACGACCACATCGCCAGTGAAAATGCAGCAAACTCGATGAAAAGAACATCTCAAAGGATGGGGAAGACGGGTGCTGAAAGGATGGGGACAGCCAGTTGGCGAATGCGGAAGCCATTCGTCAGCGAGCAGCGTTCATAAAAGCGCGAGCACAAACAGATGGCCCAAATGGGCCGGGGGCGGGGCCAGCAAAAAAGACACGGACAGGACACGGGGCGGTAACACGTCCTCGACGAAAGCGCTGACAGCTGAGGGCTGTTTGTCAAATGGCGCACCAGAATGGCGGCGAAATGGACACATAGTATTGACATGTCGAATTAGAGCAGCTCATGAAATTAGCTGCGACACCTAACTCATCGCGGCCTCAATCCGTTTTGCACAGGAAACAAAACATTGCAATTATTTTTAAATTATTAAATATACTTTAAAAACTGTTATATTTAAAAGGATTATAAAATTAACCAATGAAAAATCTAAATCTAAAATCTTACTTTTTATCAATAAACCAAAAAATCTAACAATATTCTTTGTAATTAAGATTTAACTATTTCAAGTTAACTATAATATTAATAAAGCACTTTTTTAATTTCTTACTTTATTTTCATATTTCTCTGTATAGCGATGCCCTGGATGGCTTTGGCATCACGGAATGCGGCTCTCTGGCCTGTCTGTCCAGTCCCTGTCGCAATGGCGCTGCCTGCATCAAGATCGAATCAAATGAGCTGGACGAGAATGGTGAGAAGGCGGAGAAGTGGAAGTGCAAGTGCCCTACCGGCTATATGGGACCCACCTGCGAGATATCCGTGTGCGAGGATAATCCCTGCCAGTACGGTGGAACCTGCGTGCAGTTCCCAGGAAGCGGCTACCTATGTCTGTGTCCGCTGGGCAAACACGGTCACTACTGCGAGCACAGTAAGTACTAAGGAAAATGGAAGGGGTCTGTTTTGATTAACTAAAACCATTGTTTCCCCTTTAAAATTAGATCTCGAGGTAGCCCTGCCCTCCTTCTCAGGCAGCGTCAATGGCCTCTCCTCGTTCGTGGCCTATACCGTGCCCATTCCGCTGGAGTACTCCATAGAACTAAGCTTTAAGATCTTGCCGCAGACCATGTCACAGATCTCCCTGCTGGCCTTCCTGGGACAGTCGGGTTACCACGACGAGAAGAGCGATCACCTCGCGGTGAGCTTCATCCAAGGCTACATCATGCTCACCTGGAATCTGGGAGCGGGACCACGTCGTATTTTCACCCAAAAACCCATTGATTTCCGGCTGGACGCTCCCCGGGTTCCCTATGAGATCAAAGTGGGCAGGATTGGTCGCCAGGCCTGGCTATCGGTGGATGGAAAGTTCAATATAACTGGCCGATCGCCGGGAAGTGTTAGCCGGATGGATGTGCTACCGATTTTGTATCTGGGCGGTCACGAGATAGCCAACTTCAACACGCTTCCCCACGATCTGCCGCTGCACTCGGGATTCCAGGGATGCATCTACGACGTCCAGCTGAAGGCGGGCCAGGTGACCGTACCCCTGCAGGAAACGCGCGGGGTCAGAGGACGCGGTGTGGGACAGTGTGGAACCAGGGAATGCCATCGCCATGCCTGCCAGCATGACGGCGCCTGTCTGCAGCACGGAGCAACCTTTACGTGAGTCATTCTATTTTCTACGGAAAACTGAATTTAACAAACATCGTTCCCTGTAGATGCATCTGCCAGGAGGGCTGGTACGGGCCGCTGTGTGCCCAGCCCACGAATCCCTGCGACTCCTTCAACAACAAGTGCTACGAGGACTCCACCTGCGTGCCTCTGGTCAATGGCTATGAGTGCGATTGTCCTGTGGGACGAACAGGCAAAAACTGCGAGGAGGGTGGGTTTTATTACAAAAAAAAAATGTAAAAATAAAATATATTTAAACTTTTCTATCTTTATCCCAGAAATACGTTCCCTTAGCGATGTATCCCTCACCGGAAGACGTTCGTATCTGGCGGTTCGGTGGCCCTATCTGTACGATGGCGGCGATAAAATGGGCGCAAAACGTTCCCAGATAGTCAGCTATAGGAACTTCACCAAGAAGCTAATGCCCCCGAAACCGATCACCACACCCAGCAGCCACTTTGTGATGAAGCTGCTCAATGAGGTGGAGAAACAACGCAGCTTCTCGCCCGTTCCCCTGATGGGTTCAAAGACCTTCGAAGAGCACCATCGTGTGCAGTTCTTCTTCATCGAGTTCCAGTTGCGTCCGCTATCGGAACGGGGATTGCTCTTGTATTTCGGCACCCTGAACAATAACCAGGACAAGAAGATCGGCTTTGTATCACTCTCCTTGCAGGGCGGCGTGGTGGAGTTCCGGATTTCGGGACCCAGCAACCATGTCACCGTGGTCCGCAGTGTCCGGATGTTGGCCATCGGCGAGTGGCACAAGATCAAGATGGCGCAGCGGGGTCGCTGGCTGACTCTGTGGGTGGAGGGCAGCGCCTCGTCGGCTTTGGCTCCCTCGGCAGAGGTCCTGGTTGAACCGGACTCGCTGCTCTACATTGGCGGACTGAAGGATGTGTCCAAGCTGCCGCACAATGCCATCTCCGGATTCCCCATTCCGTTCAGGGGCTGTGTCCGGGGCTTGGTGGTGAGTGGAACTCGTATTGTGCTCAACGAGACCAACATTGTGGGTGAGTGTTTCTTACTGAGAGGAGATATAATCAAAATCTAGACGTTATATATCTCAAAATCCCCCCCTAGAATCGCGTAACATTCGAGACTGTGATGGCACTGCCTGTGGCGGGGACTCCTGCGAGTCCGGCGGACACTGTTGGCTGGACGAGAAGCTGCAGCCGCACTGCATCTGCCCGGAATATGCCAAGGGCGATCGCTGTGAATATTCGGAAACCTGCAAGCTGATTCCCTGCAAGAACAATGGAAGATGTCTGCGAAGCGGACGCTGCTCGTGTCCCAATGGCTGGGGTGGCTTCTACTGCGAGATTGGTGAGTAACCCGCAAAAAAATAATTACAAATAGCACTTAAACAGGTCAATGAACGCCAGCTGCAGGTAACGATGATTCAGTGAGTTACCGGAGAATATAAAAAGTGATTTAGTTACAGTCCAATAACCGCGATAAATCATATTAAAGCTTAGACGAGAACAAGTTTCATAAATCCTCAAGTTGTTCAAGTTCAAATCTCTGAAATGTGTCACGAGTAAAAGTTGGTTTTGCCAAAACAGAAGCCGAAATGATTTTATTATATGTTTTGATGATCTCTTTTCGAGCTGCTCTTTTGCAAAGTTTATTTTCTTTTTTGAAAAACGAGTTTCGCCGCCGCCGCCGAGTAGAACAACATTATTATTATAATTAGAGATAGACGGACAGCAACAGAAAATAAGCATTAACAGCAGCAGTTGGACTCCAGGCGGACGGTTCAGTGCACAGCGGGGTCAGGAAGTTGGTTGGCCAAAAAAAAAAGTAAAACACAGAAATTAGCGGTCTGTGATACAAAAACAAAAGCCATAATATGGCCACAAAAAAACACTATAAATCAGTATTGTAGTGGATATGGCAAATAATTAAAATCTGCCATGATTCAAAGTGGAATGCTCTCTTTTTTTAGTAAATTTGCATAGCTATTGCCATTATATAATATTAAGCATTACATAAATTAAAACATATTTGGTTAAACAGAACTTCTGCTATCCACTTACGGATTTATTTAATTTAGTTTCAGTTATAAGTATATTCAAAGCTGCATAAATTATTGTCATTATATTAATCTGTGCCTTTCCCTTTCTAAATTTTAAATAACTGCAATTATATTCAAGTTATCTAAACGTTTTCTACACAGTTTCAATTAGCCATTCTATAATTATTCAGCTCTATGAGGCACTTCTCTCCTTATAAGTGCAACATTATTCAAATCAATAATGACACTAACCGAAACATCAATTAAGCAACTGCAAAACAAGCTTTTTTCAATGTTTTGAAATCGGCAGATGCTTTTTTGTTGACTTTTTTTATTTCTTTATCCATCGGATGTTTGCCGTGGAGATTCAGCTTTCGGCCTTTCACTTATTAGCAAATTTGTGAATTAACATGCCACTAGAAAAACTCACACACACTCTCCTTTGACAAGAGCTAATAATTTGAAATTGAATTTGAGGAAAATGCCAGCAGGTGGAAGTGAGAAAATAAATGGAAAAGCCTAGAAGATATTTCAAGGGAAAATGAAACATTGCCGAAGTATAGGTAGAAATATATGATGGATGAAAGTCGAGATGAAAGTGCGTTTCTCAGAGAGCTACAGAGGAAGTGTAAAGAATATTAATAACCACATCATAATAAAGATTAATCTTGGCTTCGGGTTCAGGTTCTTGAGATGAATCATAACCATTAAGGAAAAAAACCGGAAAGCAAGTGAAGATGAAATTGAAGTTTGAAAAAAAAAAATCCAACTGATAGATGTAGGAAAAAGTGAAAGAAAATATTCTACACAGTGAAAATAAAATTGTTAAAAGGCATGAAAATAATATAAATAAATAAGTAAGATAAGATAAGATAAGAATGGACTGAAATTTCTGAGTTTACTATCAAACTTTCTTGCTATATCTGATTTGATATATCTTTTCTAGACAAGACAATTAGTTGTACCTTTTTCAAGTGTAGAATGTTAGGCCTACAAATAAACGAGATCAGGGCCCAAAGATGAGGAGGACTCATAAAGCGAAACAAAAGACGAAGACGAACAATGCAGCAGAGTGGCAAGCTGATGCTGTAATTTAATTATGTATCGCATGCAATATGTTTAATGCAACACGCCTGCTGCGGTGTGTGCCGCCCCGCTCGGCGCTCTCTATTATGTATTTATTTTTTTCTGATCTCTTTTCTGTTGTCTGATATTTTTTTCTTAATTTTTTTTCCAGCCATGAGCAAGCCAACGACGCCGAGCTTCCGTGGCAACAGTTACCTGATCTTGCCGCCGCCTCGGATTCCGATGAAAGACAAGCGGCGCGGCCCCTCGCTCTATGTCCGCCCCCGCGAAGCCATCCAAGTCACGTTGAACTTCTCCACCATCGAGCCGGACGGCCTGCTCCTGTGGAGCGAGCACGAGCGTAGCAAGTTCCTTGGCCTGGGACTGGAGGCGGGTCACCTGAAGTTGGCCAGTAATTTGCTGGGAAGCTCTAATGACACCGTAAAGGCACCGGCCAGCGGTTTCATCGCCGACGGCGCCTGGCACTGGACCAGTGTCCTGCTGGATCGCTCACGGCTGGAACTCCAGCTGGACGGGGAGGTGATCTTTACGGAGCGATTGCCGGAAAATGGCCGAAACCCAAGCCCATCATCAACAACGACCAGACCCACATTGGCGGGCAGGCGCAAGAGTTTGAGCAAAGAGCCAACAATTAGCTACGAGGATGTCTTCTACTTGGGTGAGTTTTATGAACTATTCAATATTTAAAGTGTAGATATAATAATAACAACAAATATTATATATTTTTCAATACATATTATTATATTGGAGTTTTGATTTATAATTTTAAATTTCTTCACGCATTTCCCACAATCTTTTACAAAGTATTATAATCATTAAAATTGTAATTGCAAAACTCGAATAGATTTAATTAAATGTTAAAGAAAACAAAAGCGTAAACAAATGTCATGAAAACTTATGAGAACCAGAACTTACTGAAAATGTACCAGAATTAAGTGAAAACAAAGACTTACCGCTGTTGAAATCCGTTGCATTTGGTAATCCCTTTGACTAACACAGTAACTAACACAATTTCACACCTAGTTCGCACACAAAAACATTAATAAATCCATAAAATTCACTCAAAACCCGAAAGTAATTCGCTTTTAACTTGCTGCTTGTTGCGAGATGAAAAACATTTAAAGTGGGAGAGGGAAAGCAAGACAATAGAGTGAAGCCGAGCTGCCAACTCGAGCGCTTAAAAACAGCTGTTTTGCTAAGCAAGATCAGCTGTAACAGCGGGCTTTCAAGCGCAACATTCGACTGTTATCTAACAGAGGCTTAAAAACCCCATAATATTCAGAAAATCTTTAAAAAAAGGAGAATTTTAAAATGAATTATTATGAAATTTTATTAGTTTGCCATTAAGTTTCCAGTTAAGATTTATTTATTTCTTTTTTTTATATTTTTGTTTTATTTCTTTGTATTTCCTTACTTGTTAATGGGAACTGCAACTAACAGCTCTGTTAGTCCACCCTTACTCGTTATCCAACACTAGCCGAAATTCAAATCGTAATTCAAACTGATAAGATCATATATATTTTGTTACTTGCCAAAACAGGAGGATTCCCCAACTTGGACTCGGTGAGTCGGCGGACGCAGGGTCGCTTCTTCGAGCCGTTTAAGGGATGCCTACAGGACATACAATTCGGTGCCGAGCCGAAAGCAATTATCAGCGATTTCTCGGCGTACCAGGGGGAAAATATCGGATCCTGTGATCTGCACGGTGACGAGCCGCTAATTGTATAGAAAACGAGGAAAGTGAAATCAAAACACGGATAAACGGAGGATTTTTGTGAACTTTCAAGGGTCTTGACCGGATTTCTTGACCGTCAAACTGACGAAGGAGATATATAGAGAAGATAACTACTTGTAAGCTACTAAGTGATAAGCGAGTTTATATAGAGGAAAGCTGATGGGGGATCTCCTTCCCCAGAATCAATATATATACACAGACAGAAAGTTTTTGGGCAAAGCTATCGACAAACGACAAGAAATGGAAACGTAATTTTGTAAATTTTATAGAAATAAAAAAACACAAAAAGACAATGTTTAGACTTAAAAATTACAAAATAAAAACATGGAAAAAAGATTTACTGGTTTATCAAAAACAAATAAAGACAAAATTGTAGCTTAGGATCTTAAACTAGAAAATACCAATACCAGATACAGATACCAGATATAAAAACTTCTCTTACGTAAGTGATATTTCAAATGCGGAATAACGATAAAAGATAGACCCCCAAGAAACCAAGAAATTAACTTATTTATATGTATATTGTTTTTGTTATGCAAACGTTAGCATTTCTGTTGAATAATCCTTTAATTTCCATATCTACAAGAACTGCCCTCAACGAGTCTCTGCCATTTTTTAATTTCTTCAATTTTGAAAAGCGAATTTAGTTAAGTGAATATTGTTTCCCTGTTATGTCTGTGTGTACGTTAAATATAGCATAAAGCTCTCTCTCCTAATTGAAGCCATTTAGTTGCCTTGTAGTAAGTTAGCGTATAACTCTCCTATGATTTCTCTTGAATAACTATAATGTAACTCAAAATCGAAGGCGCCTATTCTTCTGAAAACAAATCAAGAGGCATACGAAAAATCTATGCTAGTCATAACAACAATATAATTATTCTTGTAAACCAAGGAAAACCCAGTAGCGGGGAAGAAACAAACAAAAAAAATATATACAAAATACTTATACAATACGAGAAACAAAACAAAAAAATTGGAAATTGTAACCCAAAACAGTAAGTTAAGGATGTGTTTATTTCGAGAGACAACACTTAATCAGTTATAATTTTAAATAAAAAAACAAATGGAAAATAGAAAAGTTAATAAACTTAAATGATACTGTTTTATTTGAAATACTTTCAGCTACATATTTCTTTTGAGATTTATTATAACGATACGAGACCAGATATTAGTCTATGGTAACCACATATTTTCCCAAAACAAAAAAATGTCCAGACCTCTTAGAGAACTTTGAAAATTTGTGTTAAAATCTCCCTAATGGCAATTAAAAATTTTTTTAGAATCAGTTATCTGTTGCTACTTACTAATACTCACTAATTTCAGCTTTTATAAAGATTCACTTGGATTCCTGTTACCCTTATCATAAAACAAAGTTGCGCTGGAGAGTTTCGAATGTCTTTGTAAAAACCGATGTTACCATATGTATTATAGGGAAACAACGGTCCTTACAGTGACATAATTTAGCGAATTCCTTTGCCTCATCAGCAGTTACAGCTCGATATCCAGTTTTAGAAGCTTTATTACCCGTGAATAAAATATAAATATTTCAATACTGAAATAATATGTATAAAGATTGAAATGCAACCGTTCTTACCAAAGTTTTTATTTTAACCACCTATTGCTTGATATATGTTACTCATATCCCACCGATCCTTGGTTTCAAATACCAGCATGGCCATACGACAGTCGGAAAAGTAAACACGATCAACATTCTTGAAACAACATCAAATAAATAATACAACAAATATTTGTAACATACTATTATTATATTATAATTCAGATTTAAACAATATTATATTTTTTTCAATTTTGTCTTTAGTCAACAGACAATACAATAGTATACTTGATACTTACCGCATCTGACCACACTATAATAAATGTAGAGTAACTTTTTTGCTTTTTAGGTTTTTCGTCTTAAAAAAAATCACCCCAAACATAATTCAATGACACAGGCACAAGGGAATTTCCCAGCAGCATTACTGTAAACCCCATTTCCGATCGTCTCGCTGATGAAGAGTTCTCACTAAAGACTGAAATACGCCAACCAAGCGGGCACTTTTCCATTATTTTTTACAAATTCTCAGAAATTGAAATGCAATCCAATACAGTGTAGCATCACCCACACTTTAAGCTTTATTTTTAACAAATAACCAAAAGAGGTTAATTTTATAGACAATTATAATTAATTATGAATTATAAACATTTTTAAACCATTAAGATATTTAAAATTTAATATAAAATAATGCTTTCAAAAGTATTTTAATATAAATAAATAAAAGACCGAAAGGACATTTTCGTAGTTAAGATACCAAAGCTTCGAGTTCCCGAACCCAATCTCTTGCATCCCTGTAGCTATCCCGATCATGGATGTCATAGACCACCACGGCACCTCTACTCTCTGATAAAATGTTGCGAACTACATTTTGAAATCTTATCAAGGAATATAGAATAGATAAGTACACGATTTTAATTTAAGTTTTGTAAACTCACCGCCTTCGACCTGGCGTATCCCATATTTTTACTTTGTCTTTCGGAGACAAAATTCGTTTATTTTTTAACCAAAATATAATTTCCCTCGTCGGGTCATCATATCTAGGTAGATTATTCCATTTATATTGCGAAATTAGCGATGTTTTGCCAACGGATGCACTTCCTAAGACTACTATTGGAAATTCCATTATCTTTCAGTTCGCTTTGGACAAGATTCAGGTGAGAACTAAGCCTAATCACACTTAAACTCTTGAAGAACTACGCATGGCCTACTCTAATAAAAAATGTAATGACATTTGCTTGAGATTAAAATTCTAGCATTTATTTGGGCATGGTAAAATGTTAATTTTTGCGCAGCAGTTATACTGATTTTAAATATCGAATAAAATCAAGCAATTTATCATATAATACTCTTCTACCTGAAAATAATACGTTAGTAGTGCAGAAAGAAATATTACTTACTCTGCTCGTTAAAAAGCTTATAACATTTAATTATGTCTTTGCGGAGTTATGTATCTTTGAATAATAATTCGTGGTCTCAGCTGTGGATAACACTCTACTTTCAGCTACATCAGCTTTTTTACCCACTAGGGCAAGTAAAAAACATTTACAAGGCATTTGCCCTGAAATCAGGATCCGTTTACATTTCCAACTGCTAAGAAATGCTTACTCGGCGAAAATAAAAATTTAAAGAAGTGATCAGATTACAGATAAACATCTTGTGAATAAAAAATATTTTGCAAAATGGATAAGTATTATGGAATAATTTTTATTTACAAATGTATTACTATATGTGCATATGTACATATATATGTATTTTAATACTTGTCTAAAGGTAAATTTCTATAAGCTTACAAATACCAATTTGATTGTTTTTTATGTAGTAATGCCTCAAAGCAACTGCAGATTCTGGCGTTTCTGATGCCGATTGCTAAAAGGAAAGAACAAGTTCATTAAATAGAAAAAAAAAAACACATTTGCTAAGGTTAAAAATATAACTAACCAACGTCCAGAAAACACCTGTTGATGTTTAAATTTGTAACTGAGGAGGTTTCCCAGAAGATCAAACCGTTTCTTTCGGCAAATCTTTCTGCCTCTTCTGTAGCTACAGCTCGATGCTCGAGAACATCAGCCTGGTGGCCTACCAAGGCAATAACTATTCGCGGTATAACTTTCTGAAATTATTCAAATTTATTTGAAATACAATGGAAACATAAGTAAGTGATATATTCACCCTAGCTTTAAGTTCCAAGGTCCATTCCTGCACGGCATCATAGCTATCTCGATTGTGAATGTCGTATACCAAAAGGGCACCTGGAAAGTTTGTATAATTTTTTCGTAATATATCCCTGAAACTAATAAAAAAAAACATTGAAAGCAACTTTTTGTGTTGATTTAGAGCGAAAGTCTACAAAAAAATCGATATTTTTACAATATATGTATACGCATAATCCATATTCTCTTATCTGATAGTCGGAAAAATAATTATAATGACTTTATTGTCGTCCATATATATTTCGCTGGCTATATGTCCTAAGCTTTGATCCCTTTTAGGATTTATGTATTATTTTCAGGACTTACCGCTTTTGACCCGTCGTATCCCAGATCTTTAATTTCGCATTTATATCGGGATCAGCTATAGTCTTCACCAGGAACTCCACACCCACAGTGGGTTGGCTGTCCTCAGGGACTTTTCCGTTTACATAACACGAAAGCAGAGAAGATTTTCCGACACTTGAGTTCCCCAAGATTATCACCTCATACCCGGGCGTCACCATGATCGACCGATCGATCCGAGCTTTCTTGGGAGACTAGTCAGCAAAACAAAAAGGAGCCCCAATACATACGATCGGGAAAGAGATTGCGGCTGTGACGATTACTTTGTCATAAACCTTGATCCATTTAGTCATAACATGTGCGGCTTTTCTCCGACTTTCTTACAAATAAAAAAAGTTTGCCTCAATGACTTGGCAAGGAATGTTATTTTCAGGTCAGAAAACTGTACGATAAGGAATGCTACGCAAAAGAAACCCACAATTTAATAACAAAGAACTTTTCAATCTCGATTCAAATCGAATGACTTGATATTTATATACGGTTTCATATACATATAAGTATATACGATGTTTTCATTTATTATAATTTATAACCGTTAAATTTAAATTACATACAGACAACACAAAATGTATAAGTTGGAAATAAATAAGAAGCATCCGGATTATATTGGTTTCCTTAGAGTTGATCAATATAATTGCATTCAAAAATCATCGGTGTTTTGTGGAACGATATTTAAACAAGAAGTTTATGGTATTGTTGTGGTTGTTCGTTTCGTTTATTTACGTTTGTTTTCTCTTTTTGCATTTATGGTAAAGTATTTCAGGGTTTATTATGTTTAAGACTTCACTTTACTTCCTTCTTCTCATTACTTAATTGCATACAATTAATGTAAGTGTAATTTTTATGATTTTACGATAGTTTTGTTTTTGTTTTTTTTTTTTTTTTACTCATTTATTTTTAAATATAGTAGCAGTAAATCTTCGATTGTTGCTAGAATGTGGAAAAATAGTTAAACGCAATAGACGAGAAATAATAAAAGAAAAAAACTAAAAGTTATGCATAATTTGTTGTTTTTGTGGTTGTTTTTCTTTTCGTTTTCATTTTCATATGTGTATATATAATTTATATAAATTGCAACTATCACACGTGTCCACCGCGCTCCAGAGCCGGAGAGACACACACATTGCCACAGACCGAGGCGAGCGAGGATCTTTAGCTTCTTCCGCTGGGCCCGAACTTATCTGCTCTTTGTGGTGTTGGTTTTTCTTTTTATTTTTTGTAATTTTATTTGGAACGCTGCTGAGAACAACTGCAACTGGAATCATCTTCCCTCTCTCTTTAATAATACGCTCAGAAACTTACACGAAATGTAAACTTTACAAATATTCTTTGCTCACTTATCTTTTCTGTTGGTTTTTGTTTGGATTTTTACAATACAATTTGAAACTTTCTACGACACGACGAACTTTGCGAAAACCTCCTTCTTCTGCGCGCTTTCTCTTCAAGTTTTATTATTACTTTGAATTGTTATTGAAAATGGTTTATATTTGTATTATTATTATTATTTTTATAACTGATAGTTTAGCTCAATTGCCGGGGCGTGTCAGTTTTATGGACAGATATCGAGTCTAATTGGGGAATCGAGGTGTGGAAATATGTAACTAACTTTCATCAATCTGGAGAGGATCCTTCATATTTAATTTATAATTATTATAATGCCTTTCAGTATAACATTTTTCTCTGTGGCTCTCAATCCAATCAATTAATTGTGAAAATTAAATTGCTTGCCCCTTGGAAGAGAGCCGGCTGTATGTTTTTCTTTTCTTTTCTTTCTGTTAAATTTTTAAATAATTTTTTTATTTATAATTATCAGCATAAACTTTTCAAATCTCTCGTTGGAAATTTCATTTTCTGAAATAAAACAAGTTATGTTAGTTATAGAAGCATTAGGATTGCGATACAAACTTACCTACAAAGGGACATCACTTGCAGCAGTTGTTCGTCGGCCGATTTGTTTCATTTCCATTCGGCCTTATGCTGGTTCCTTGATTGTTGGCGCCATCGTTCTTAGGTAGTTTCTTGGCTGCAATTTCAGGGTAAACATAAGTTCAGTTCCTTTAAAAAAAATGTGTGGCTTACCGATGGCCAAGAAGATGTCATTGACATTCATTCCTGTCTTCGCGGACGTTTCCATGAAGAGTAATCCGTTTTCCTCGGCATACTGCTTCGCTTCATCAAACTCCACCACTCGAATGTTTGACAGATCCGCTTTGTTACCGGCCAACGCAATGACAATGTTTGGTGAGGCCTGCAAATTGAGTTAAATGAATTATTACGATTTTAATTTTACTTATAAAACTAAAAAAATACAACTTAAATAAGTGATGTCTAAACGGCTATCTCGCTTAAATATTCTATTAAATTTGTTTACTGTATGATTTTTGTTGTAGGATTGATATAAAAATGATGTTTTATTTTAAAAAGCACTATCCTGTTTTGTATATTTACTTCATGTTTTTTTTTTTTATCTTATACACTTATTAAAAGGAGTTCCTCCAGGGCCAAGTAAATAAATAAAAAAAAAATGCAATGGGGCGTGAATGAATGCCAAATGTCTCGGAATGCAGTTCATTGCACCCACTGGTGCGGAGTGAGCTCACTCCATAAGCAACAACAAAGAGAATTCACATTTATTCAATAATGAAAACGTTCTGCACGAGATTGCATTGACCTTCATTGTGGCAGGAAGTGAGCGAAAAAAAAATAAATGTGTATTAATGACACTCACTTGTTTATGCAGTTCCTTGACCCAAGTCTTTGCACGCTGAAAACTGTCCTGATTTTGTATGTCATAGACAACGATGGCAGCCTGCGCTCCCCTATAATACATGGGAGCTAAGCTGTGGTATCTGTAAATATAAATAAAGGTTTGAAATAAAGAATAAAATTGTAGATATTCCACACAATAATTACCGCTCTTGGCCAGCCGTATCCCAGATCTCGAACTTGACCACAGTATCCTCTATGCAAATGGTCTGTGTCAGAAAGGCCGCACCTATCGTGCTCTCCTGGTACTCATGGAACTGACCCTTGACGAAGCGCAGCACCAGGGATGACTTGCCCACAGCGGATTCGCCCAGAAGCACCAGCTTAAATTGGCAACTTTTATTCTGCGATGTGCCATTGGGACGCGTCGCCGTTCCAGCGCCGCCAACACCGCCGCTGCGTGGTGTGGTTGCCATTATCGCTTACTTCGGTTTAGATGCGGAGATACTCTTCTTCTCCACTGAGATGGCAACTGGTGATTGAAGTTCTACGGACGGTTTGTTGCAACTCACTTCCGCTGCTGAGAAAGCTGGTGTGTGTGGTTAGTGGGAGGTGAGGAGTCTGAAAGATAAACCAAGAAGATGGGTAAATAATTTTTTGAAACATATAAAAATAAGCAGGAAAAAATTCTATGCAACAGGGATATATTCCTGGATAAGGAAACAGACTCTTTGCTTCAAAAATATATATAAAACAAAAATTCAATTATTATTAGAGCTATATTCTTGACCTAGTCTGTTGGATAATTGATAAACATTACAGAAAAGCGCACGAGGACAGAGTGGCGCCTTCGTTTGTTTAATGACGCCGTCGACAAGCCCAGTATATTTAATGCAATATGTCCGACAATATATGTACATACATACATACATATGTACATACATAAAATGCCGCCATCATCCATCCATCCATCAGTCAAGGAACAGAGAGAGAGGGAATGCCGGATAAAAGAGGTCACTAGCAAATGGTAATCGATAAATCCCATTGAAATTGAAAGAAATACGCCCAGTAAAAGCCTTTGAAAGCAAATTAAAAGCAAATATCACTTCAAGAGTTGCAGAAATGACTTATCTTACCAGAATCACGGGCGTTTAGTGCTACTCAGCACCATAATCACGCGGATAAGCAGCCTTCAGATAGCCAAGATTACAGGCCAGTCTTTTCAATGTCAAGAATTTAGTTGCTTGCGTGTCAGGTTCAAACATCCACAAACACAATAGTAGTTAATTGCTAATGCAAAAGCAAAACACAGCAACAACTAAAAATACTTTGGCAAACTCACACAAATCGGAAGAAACCTTAAGAATGTTGTTTAGGCGCAATTATTGTATTTTCTCTCCCAGTCGCCAATTTTACCCCGACGACCAATAAGGGGTTCTGGAACTATGTATACGAACAAAATTCCTATCGTTATTGGTCCCGAGAAATCATCTGTCTTATCGCATTTCCCCTAAAAACTTTTGTCTCTCCTTAGGGGCTACTATATCAACCATATCGTACACTTTTACTGATAAACTATTTCGAGGGCGGGTTATTCATAAATACACAATTGTTTGTATATAAAGAATATTGAATATAAATATTTATGTATAAATGTATGCCGGACAGAGGACGCCTCGCATTATTCATGGGTTGTGGGAATACGGTGGCCTCGCAAATAGATTGCTGTTATCAGTGGAACTTCCATGAGTCATAACACTGTCCCACGGTAACTGAACTAAACTAAACTAAATGTCAAGCACCTTAAATGCTGATCTTTGAAATAATATTTGTCTGTTTGGAAAGTTCACAAGAAAAGACCTCAAGTTCGTCAGTAGTTCTAATCTTCCAATTCCGGCAACGATTAATTAACACATTGATGCCAGACTGTACAGTGCAGACAAGTCTCCAAAGATCAAGAGATTGAATTCTACAAAAAACATGCGAAGAAACGTTAACTAGAAGTGTAGAGAACAAGAAAAAGAGAGAGAGAGGCAGTGCAAAAGAGCCAAGATGGGGGCGGAAGCTGTGATAAAAATCAATGCAAAACAAATTAAAGCGTCTCATTCACGAACATGAAGAAATAAAGAGAAAGTAAAAGCATGACAAATGTTGTAGTTGTAGTTGCTATGTCTGTACTCTGTTATTAAATTAACGAGGAAGCGGGTGTGGGAGGGAAACGTAAAATATGCAGTCTCTCTCTCTATATCTCGATGACATTAAAAATGCAGTCAGTCAACTATTGTTTGAAGCAATGTAAAAAAATCATATTTCTCTTCCTCTTTCCCAGCTCTCCCCGGCGCTTCTATTGTTTTTGTAGAGATTGGAGCAAAGTGCACAGTCAGTTGTCAAGTCACTCTCACGCACACAAACACACCGTCACAAGCTCAGGCGGCAAAATTTGCTCTCTTTAAACAAAAAATACAAAAATGCTCTCCCAATTGCGATAAAGAAATTTTGCCTACAATTGCCTTTTGTGTTGTTTCGCCAAATGACGCCTGTATGTATTTTGCATTATATTGCTGCCGCACACAAAAAGCCGACTTTTAAATTTAATTAAACCCGGCTACGACGTTTCAGTAAACCTAAGCTAGAAGTTTTCCATGTTTTATATTGCCAGCTGGCAAGCACAACAACACTCACCAAAAAGATCCTACTTTATCTCTGGCCAAGGCTGTAATTTTAGCATTTAACACTCTTTAACCTTCGTCGCCGTCTGCGGAAAATTCAATAAAATATAAAACAACGGACGGCTGCTTGGTTCAGAAAATTACGGTACTTGGTTCTTTTAGAACAGCTGATGATGCGTCATTCACACGTACCAACACCAGAGAAAGAATCGAGAGAGAGAAACAAAACGATGGAACTAGCAACAAAGCACAAACAACAACGGCCAACATAGTAGGATAAATGGATTCCGGAAAAATTACGATAAGTTTCAATAAGAAGTATTTACAGTACTGGGCAATCTGTAAGTGTTATTTACAGAATCAAGATATACATATATAAAATTATAAGAAACACAACACCCGGACAGGAAATGTTTAAAAAAATATAGAAATTAAAAAAATTGAGATTTGAGAAATTTCGTTTTCGTGATACAAAGAGCTCGCACTGAGTATAAAATTGTGTTTAAAAAAAAATGTATTTGTTAGCAGCTGCCCTATTTACGTGCCCTGGATTGTGGAATTGCCTCACTCGTAAAGTCAACAAGTGCAATTTTCTCAGCACGCATTTCAAACACGTCGTCGTTGTACAATAAGAATACAATTAGCAACTTATATTTACAATAATCACACTTATACCACACTCATGCAGTCTGATATGAATGACAGCCACAGTTTTCTCTTTGTCGGTTAACTCGTTTGCAAAACGTAAAATAAAAAGCTTAAATAAACAAATGTGCAAATGGAGGATGCGATTTTGTTTACATTGCGGCTTTAAAGAAAAATATACAGTGGAAAAGCGGGGGGAGTTTTCGGTGACTGGCACGATAAGAAACGGGATTGAAGATAAATGCACACACACACTCAAATACACCCGCACACACACACACACATTTACTCATTAATTAAGACGCAAAACAATCAGAACAAAGAACGGCCAATTTCGCTCCATTCAACCGACTAAGACCCTTATAATAAAGCGCGAGATAATAAAAACCGAACCGATTTTCTTTATTTCACACTAGTGTACTGGGTGCACCTGCATTGCAATTGCAATTTTTATCGCTCAAAACACTTATTCCGCCTTTTGCAAACCACTGTGCACGCTGCAGTTGGAGCAGGTCATACGGCCATCTCGCTCTGACAGCCGCTCACTTGGGCAACGCACCCAAAAATTCAGGGCCAGCTATCGCGCTCGCTCCCGCACTCGCACCATGGCGGACAGGGAGAAAAATTTTACACAACTTTCTTAATTAATGGTGGGGGGAAAACAACAGCGCAAAAACACTCGATGCCCCACTGATTTACGCACATTTAACGCCGCACTCGGATTGCCGCTCCACGGTTGTTGGCTTGCCCAGAAAGTGTTTATATCTGCGTTTTTTCCAAACCCGACTTCCCCAAAACGGCCCCAAAAACGAAACGAAACGAGCTGAGGGAGACGGATAGCGACTGACGACTGACTCGCCTCTCGGAGTTTCTCACAAGTCTTGTTTTTGTCGATTTCCAGGGCGACGTCACCGCTGCGGGGCGTTGCTGGCGTTTTTTGTGAACTTTGTGATCCCTGGAGGTTAGGTGTTTATTGCACTCATTACTGTTTCGAGGAATTTACGAGGTTTATTTGCAAAACTTACAACTTTCTAGCACTCTCTACCAGGTTTTCCGTTTGTACTGCAAAAATTTGTAAGAAAAGGTTTTTCCACTCCCATGCAGCTGGTCACACTTGAGTTGAAAATGCTGGTCTCACTATCTTAGTTCAAGGTGGTCACACTGGATACGTAACGGCAGCTTTCGCAGACTACATACTGTTTTAATTCGTAGAAAAATAAGCGACTTTAAAAATATGTGGTGCAACTATTAAAATACTATTCAATAAATTAAATACCAAAAAAATATGTACCGGTAGCGAAGTAAGGCGATTACTTTAGTAGATTAGTTCTCTCAATATGGCCCTTTTCAGGAAAGCGTTTTAAGCTGCTTCGTCTATTTTGCTATCATGTCAGAAAAGTTAAAAATTGCCTTATTCCAATTCGATTGATTTGAAATAAAATACTGATAATGGAAGGAAATCAGAAATAGAAGGAGTTAAGACTTCTGCTTGTGCTTATAAAACTATTTTAAGAAATCTTTTATATTTAATCTTGATATTTTAAATGTAATGAAAAGTTTAGTATTTTATAAACTTTAGAATCGAATTAGAAGTTCACTAAATGAGGACCAAATAGGAATTTTAGTAGGAAACCGGGTTGTCCTAGTCCAGTTTTTTATTTATTTAAACAAGCCAAAATTGACAATCTTTAGTATATGCAGTATTTTTTTATTTCCAAAATAATCGTATTTCCCGATCTCGTGACGTCATTGTATTTATACTTCCAGACCTTGAGTTAGCTGTCTAATATAGGCGAATCAAGTAGTGGTGAGCTAAAACAATTCATATTTCTATTGGGGAATTCTCGTGGGATTGTTTTTAAAAACCTTTTCCCAGGGCAAACTGCAATCTTTTCGACTATTGCGTATACGTGACACGCGTGAGCGCCCATCCTCCAGTCTCTTCAGCAAAAATCTGGTATATTCCACAGTGGCCCGACAAGTAATTTGCAAAGATTCCCTACGGCCACACTGGTAGGTGGAATGGAAATTGTAATAACATTGCGAGAATCTGTGAAAAAGTGAGAAAAATCGTGAAAAGTGCGGAGTCTATCGAAATAAAAGGATTTCGCTCAAAGAAATAGAGCTGAGTGACAAGTGCGATCGATTGCGGGTAAAATTAATAAAAGTGTTTAGCGAATAGTAGAACTACAACCGCGTCCTGCACACATACGCAGATTTGCCATCGTTTCATTCGCTGCTGCTGCGCCTCCTGCACACACACGCATACAACTACGCCTTTCGTCATCTCTTTCGCTCTTAGTTTTTGCCCATTGCCGTTTTTTTGTCGCAGCTGCAACGCAAATTCGAAAAGGATTTACAAAAGTGATCTCGCGAGTCCTTTGGTTTGATTTACGTCGGATAAATTATCGTAAAAGGTGCGTGTCTCTTGCGAGCTAATCAATATTGATTTCAGTTTTCAGTTGTGTGTTCTACATATTTGATTGCGCTTTTGTGCGATGTACTTGGAGATCCTGCCTCGCAGGATACACCGCACACACAGGCACTCCCACGAATACTTGTACATACATACATACATACCTGATCAGGAATTTTTCACCTACCTGTTTGAGGAAATTTCCCCGGCATTACATTATGTAAATCTCAAGTTTTATTTTTTTCTTCGCCTTTTCAGATGTGCCTACGACGCGTCGCGTACTAGGGAGGAATCCTGCTTTTAGGGCCCACTTGTGACGGGGTCTCGAGAGGCAGTAGCATGTTCACTCCCATCAAAAAGATATTCACGTATATACAAAAAAATGCCAGCGGCTCTAACATGTTTAGCCCATCAGCAGCAAACACGGCGGCCACCCAAAGAGAAGCTACAACAACCGACAGCCTGAAAGCCAACGATGAAGGCGAAACAAAAATAAGGAAAGATGATGCGGATCGTGAGGAGGTAGAGTCCGAGGAGGTGCGGCGGGGGCTCGGCGAGGGGGATATGCCGGCTCTACAGCGTGAGGACGACGGCGACGATGATGTCGACTTCGACATTGAGCGACAGATCAAGACCTCGATAATCGATGCCACCAAGGTGCATGCGGCCAAGGCCAAGGCGATGGCTTTGCTACCTCTGCCGCTGGAGCATTTGGACGATGAGCTAGCGGACTTTGCGCACGCCCCAACGGATCCCGATCTGGAGGAGCAGTTCCTGGAGCTTGAGAATTTCCCCAACAATGAGATCATCGTCCTGGGCGATGCCGATCTCAACTCTTCGATAGCCTCCGATGCCGTCTCCGAGGACCCTCTGGCCATTGACAACATACTGGACTCTTCGTCGGTCACCACCAACGAGGAGGTGGACACCAGTGGCGAACTGCTCTGGCTGAAGCTGGACAATGAGACGGAAATAGCTTCCGCTCCGCGAGACAAAGTGGCGTCGACCAATCAAGAATCCCTGGAGCCGGCTAAGCAAGCTAAGTCTAAAGAGGATGAACTGAGAGACGGGGGCTCTGACTCTGGACTTGGCAGCGAAACGTCTGCTTTGCTGAAGGCTGATCAGACGGAGAAAGAACCCGAGCAGGAGGCACCAAAGCCGCATAACGAACCGAAACCCATTAGGTCCAATCTTAAGCGACGATTGGATGACTCGGAAGGCGATGGAATTGATGGCATTCCCGACATCTCGACTCCTCCTATGGCTGCCCAAAAGCGGGTCAAGCGCTCCATTAACTTTGACCAGGTGAAGGTGTACTATTTCCCGCGACAGCAGGGATTCGGTTGCGTGCCCACCGCTGGCGGATGCACCCTGGGCATGGGGGCCAGGCATATAGCTTTCAAGACCATGACGCTGGCCGAGCATGCGGCGGAATTGCGGCGGGCACATCGCAGCCAAAACCAGGAACTGCAGCCGAGAGGATCTAGCAGCGATGACAGCGAGGAATCTGAGGAGGACTATCTGAGCGAGGGCAGTGGCTCGGATGCGGATGACGGCTCCAATGGCTTCTTGCAGCCGGTGACACCAAAACAAAGGCGGGCGCTTTTAAAAGCGGCGGGAGTGCGGAAAATAGATGCCAGCGAGAAGAGCGAGTGCCGGGATATCAGGAACTCTAGAGAGGTTTGTGGCTGCTCCTGCCGTGAGTTTTGCGATCCGGAAACTTGTGCCTGCAGCCAGGCGGGCATAAAGTGTCAGGTGGACAGAGCCATGTTCCCCTGCGGCTGCACTCGCGAGGCCTGTGGCAACACCGTCGGACGGGTGGAATTCAATCCCACCAGGGTGCGAACTCACTACATCCACACCGTGATGCGGTTAGATCTGGAGCAGCGACAGGGCTCTGTTCAAGGCGTCCAAGGGGGGCATCTCCAACAGCAGCAGCAGCAGCAACAATCCCAGCAGACCATTGGCTACTCGCCGGTGGGAACGGGAGGATCACCTTCATCGTACTTCCTGCAAACGCAATCCAACTACAGTTCCGGCTACGCTTCGCCAGCCTACACTCCCGAGAGCAGTGTGAGCTACTACCAACAACAGGTCCAGCAGCAGCAGCAGGTCACAGCGCCTGGCCAGCAGGCGACACAGAGCCAGAGTTACGCGGGATATCCGCAGTTGGACAGCTTAGATTCGGGACTCTTTGCCAGCGGTAGCAATGCCACGCCCTCGTACGGAGAACTATATCAATCGCTTAGCTATGGCAGCGCCCAGGTGAGTGGAAAAAGTCGTAATTCATATTATTAACCTTAATACTTTAATTGGGCAAGATAAACAGCAGACTTAGTTTATGTAGATGTAAAATGATTTTAAAATGTTTTGGGGGTGAAGTTATAGTATTTTTTGAGGAGCCTCGACCCAAGTTTAATTTTTAAAAAACTATTTAAAAATAATCCAATAGATATGTATATTTAAGTTAAATAACACTAACTAACTTAACTAATATTTATCCTTATTTGTTGTACAGCTTACTTCCTATCCGACCGCCTATCAACCGCATTCGCCATCAACGGTCGTCGCCTCTCCAGCCTCCGGAGCATCCAGCTCATGCGCATACAGCTCTTGTGCAGTGCCCTCGGTTCCCCCGTATGGTAATGCCACGACGACAGCCTCCAGCAACGCTCCATACCAGACCACCGTCGCCTCCATGACCGCAGCCTCTTCCACCTTGTCGTCGCGTCTCGTCGGAAACGCAGCAACAACCACATCCTTGCCAGCCACCGCTGGCCCCCCCTCCTCGTGCACGACCCCGGCCAACGCCAATGAATTTATTAGCTTGAGCACACCGATCGCCAGTTCCTCGCGCCTCTCCCAGATCAACGATCTGCTGCAGCACAACCGCAACACCACCGCCGCCCTGGTGGCAGTTTCCGAGGGTTATAGTGGCGGCGAACGAGCCGCCTCCTGTTCATCCACAATCGATTCTATAGACACACCGCCCATTATGGAGGATACACAGCGTGGATGTATGAATTTCGAGGCGTTGCCCCCGCCGCACATTAATCCTGCGCCCATTGTCGCCGTCGTGGAGAGCAAACTGCCACCGATGACCACGTTGGCCCTGCCACAGCCTCCCGCTCCTGTTCCTGCTCCTCCCACTGCGCCACAGCCCCGCCAGCCGCTAGACCAGCAACATCAGCCTCTAAATGAGTCTACCTAGAGTGGGAACAAGGGGGTGTTGGTCGTTAGAAGGTATCAATGTTCAATTCACAGAAGCTTTGTCTTGAATTGGTAAACTATCTAGTTGTTTCCAGAACTAAATTTTAATTTGCATGTATCCTTTTGTTTTTAAATTGAATTTGCCAACCAAGAAAATTTTCCAGTATATTTTGTATTTAAACTTAATATTTTATTATCGTTTATCGTAAATTAAGTAATGCTAGACAAAGTTACTTTGAATTGAAAGGAAAAACGGCCACGCCCTTGAATTGAATTAAAAGGAACAATGAGAGAGCTGGGAATAGTTTTTATAGCAATTTTACACAGCGAAAAGACTTCATTAAGCTTAAGGCGGCATCAGTGGGCGGGGCATGGAAGGAAAACGGAGAAAACCCACGAAGAAGGAAAAATTGGGGCAGGAATCAAAACACACCGCAGCATGAGCGTCAGCGTCCCTTCTAGATTTTTAAAGACCTCTTCGGTAGAGCGGCTCGTAACCGCCTTGTATAAATCATTTTTATTGTTAAATTAATTAGTCCTGTAAGAGTGTAATGTAATTTAGTTACTCTGTTGCTTAAGGTATGTTTTCTTCCTCAACATCAAGTTCACCTCCACCAATTACTTTCTTTTTGAGTAATCTATAAAACGAACAAATTGATTGCGTGTTGAAAAAGTAGTAATCAAAAATATAATTAAATTGTTTATATGCGTGGCTCCAATGAATTTAATGAGCTGAGAGCCTCCGAGTTGTATCCAAACAAAAAAGAGAAAATCTGTGTGTCAAATCTGATTTATCCCCCGCTTAACTTTTGTGTTTTTGTATTGTTTGCATTTAGTTACCAGGCCAATTTTAACATTTAACCACTCCATTTTTAGTTTCGTCCTTTGTTCTTTGTCCTTAGTAGCATTTCTCTCGGTTTGGCTGCGAATTAATAAGTATTCATTTAGTTTCTAAGTTCCTCATTTCTGACCCTCAGTCTCTTAGCCTTAATGAACCAACAACAACAACAAGATGGCAGCAACCAGAAAAAATCAGAACATGCATGCTTTAGACATGGTTTAGAAATATGTATATTCAACTTGATAACAAGAAAACAAAGCAAAAAATGAAAGCGACAAAAGAAAATAATGGCAATTATTTAAATAAATATTGAATACAAAATAAGTATATTTTTATAGGGTGGTGAGTTGAGTGAAATAAGTCACTTTTGGACCACTTATTTCATTGTTGGGCATCGAACTTCAAAATTGGAGAACGGGTAAAAACAAAGTCATGAGTCTGACTGAAACTGTGAGAAGGGGAAACAAGTTTTGGTTTCGTAATCCTTATCCTAATCCTCAATAAAATTCCCAATAGCATTGTGTTTTTAATCTCTCTAATACCGTGTTATTTGGAGCTAAAAGATCCCTTAAGTGCATATCCCAGATGTACGGAATTCGGAACGAGAAATTTTCTAAAATAAAATTATCGATTTTTTATTTTAATATCAATTTGAAGTACTACTAACATAACCTTTCTTTAAATCTAACCATTTCTAATTTTTTTTTTTTTTGGTAAAAAAAGCTTAACAATTGAAAATTAAATGAATCACCCAAAGTTCAGTTTTCGTAGGTAACTCCGATTTGCCGACGCATCTCATCTGTTATGGCAATCAACTCTAGACTTTCGGCATGTGTGAATTTCGGACTCTCCAGCAGACGCTTCTCAATGCAGCGACGCACTTCCTCTGCCTCGTACCTCAGGCCACAGGTATTTGTGTAATGGAAATCAAATTTGGCCTGGGGCAAAGGCCAAGACTCTGGCGGGCCATTGGTACGGGTCATCTGGGTGCAGCACCAGTAGTTCGACAGCTGGAAGATTTACAAAGTGTGGCTTAGTCAGCGGCACAGCCGATAATCTCCCTGATCCCGTAGGTCGGAGATAAGCGCTCACCTTAATCTCGCCTTTGGTGCCCGTAATGACGGCATCGTTCTCCAGATTCTCCAGTCCAGTCACCAGAGCCGTAAGTCTCCGTCCGTCTCCATAGTCAAGCATGAACTCACCCTGAACATCCACCCGCTCTTTGTTTAGATGCGTGCCGCTGGGCAGAATTTTGACGGGCGAAACTCCGAAGACAAACTGACCCAACTGCAGGGCATAGATGCCAATGTCCAGGAGTATGGAGCCGCCAAGAGAGCGATTGCAGACCCGCTCCATGTGACTCAGGCGAAAGCCGTGTTGGACCTTCACCTGAGTGACCTCTCCGATGATGTCGCTGTTCAGGTGCTCCCTCAAGCGTTCATAACTCGGAAAAAATCGTGACCACATGCCTAGAGTTGAACAATAATTTAGTCTGGTAATCCGTAAGATGGAAATCCTACCTTCCATGAGGAATACTCCGCGCTGCTCGGCCAGGGCATAAAGCTCCTTGGCCTGGTCCAGTCCCAGGCACATGGGGGTTTCACATAAAACATGCTTCCCCCTGGATAGCATCAGGTGGACGACGGCATGGTGGAAGGGATTAAGGGTGCCCACATATACCACGTCCACCTCTCGATCCAGGGCCAAGGCATCGAATCCATCGTAGTGGCGCGGGATCTGGTTTCTCTGAGCGAACTCTTGGGCCCGCTGGCCATCCACATCCGCCACAGCTACCACAACATGGCGGGATTTCTCCACAGTGCCCAGGGCAGTGACAAAGTCCTGCGTTATCCTGCCCGCCGCCGCAATGCCCCAGTTAAGGTTCGTCAGGCTTTGCATTATAATTTCTGATATACAGTCTGCGTTCTGCTTTCGATTCGAGTCTCTCTCGGGCTCGTGTCCGGGCAGCTACTAACGCCATGATAATGATACTGAGTGCCCGTCCCGAGGGGTCTCCTATCAGTCCCTGGCATCTGCATTCATTGCACTTTTCGTATTCCATTGCATTTCGGTTGATAAGGAATACGGAGCACAGATTCACGAATGCACAATGGCAATCCATCAAAATGACATTTAGTAAGTGATAGTGGATAGATATTGATGGAGATGTGAACAGTTTTCTTGATTCCTTTTTAAAAATTAAAAATCTAAACTAAAGTTAGAAGAAAATCTAATTAAAAAATTAATTAAATATTTCCGTATTAACAAATTTATTTATTTTTATTGTAACTACAATGTATTTTTCTTAATATAAACCAATCGAATTTAATAACAAATCCAAAAAGCTCTCTACATATCCTAACATTCAAGAGACTTTCAAATTTTGAAGAGTTCTGCGCAATCGAACAATGACAATTGTCGTAACAGGGTCTTATCATTTCCTTCTGAGACGAGCCCCTTTTTTCCCGACAATCAAAAGATAATTTTAAGTGCACAAAACTTTAAAGGTACAGTTGCGCAAAAGTGTTAAACAAATTAAAGATTTGTTAGAGAAATTCGAGAAACACAAGTTTCTTTCAATTTAAAAAGTAAGAAAAATTTTTAAATAAAGTTCACATATTATAGATCATCACAAAAGCTATGACTAGACCTTAGCTGGTAATACCTTTGAATTTTCTAGCTAGACTAAGTAGGTGGTAATCTTGACGGGAGATAAGGAAGCAGAAACCCCACTGGACCCTGGAGATAAGAGGCCTATGCTGGCGCTCTCCTACCAGCCCCTAAATTAAAAATACGCCTATCATGCACTGAAAACGTGATCAATTGTGTGTATGGTGGGGAGAAATGTGCTATATCATCTACATTAGTTACACCCCGGGTAGGATTCGACCTAGTGGGAATGTCATAGCTGGCGTTTCTATAATCAATATTTCGCCTTATCGGATTGTTTGCCAATCCTTGATCTAGAGAGAGAAATCGCAATGATTGAGTAAAGTTTCAATAAGGAATAGGGAAAGGTGAGACAAGCATTAAAATCATACATATTATTTATTTTTATTATTTTATGTTACATGTTTAATTATATAAAATCTATATTTATTCCTCATCGAACTTGTTCAGCACGCCGATCTGCTTGCGGATGGTATCCTCGATCTCGGCGAAGAGCAAGCTGTCGGCATAGGTTACATTCTTGTTCTCCACTTCGCCGGCGAGGATGGACTGACGCACAGCCTCGGCCTCGTACCTCATGGCCTCGGAGTTGGCATAGTTGGTCTGGTACTTGCCCTTGGGCGGGAGCCACTCCTTCTCCTGACCATCGATGTCGATCAGCTTGTTAGGCGACCAGAAGTCAATGAGCTAATGGGATAGTAAAGAATATATATATTAAATTCTGTTAAATCATGATTGATTAGATTAGACTTACGGTAACCTGTCCTTTGGTGCCCTTGATCACGGCGGTGTTGGACAGCTTTTCCTTGGAGGAGAAGCGCATGCGAGCAGTGCGTCCGCCACTGTAGGTCAAAGTGGCACTCACATCATCGTCGATGCCCTCGGCATTGAGTGATCCCTTGGACTCGATCTTCTGGGGCTTCTCCTGGAAGGCCCACTGCGAGGCCTGGATGGTGTAGATGCCCAGATCATAAACCACTCCGCCTCCGAGCTCGCGTTTTCTTTGAAAATAATTGTTAATATAAATTTAAGTTTTATATTTCATTCGCTTTTACTCACTGCAAACGATCCACATGTTCCAGGGGGAAGCCAAAGTTGACCTCCACGTCCTTGATCTGTCCCAGCTGTCCACTGGAGATGAGCTCCTTGACGCGCTGGTACGAGGGGAAGAAGCGAGACCACACCGCCTCCATGAAGAATCTCTTGTTGGCCTTTGCCGCCGCTAGGATGCCCTCCACTTGCTTCTTGTTCATGGCCAGAGGCTTCTCGCAGAGCACATGCTTGCCGTTGTTCAGCATAAGCACGGCCACCTCGTAGTGCTGGGGGTTCAGGGTGCCAATATAGACAACATCTGGGAAATAGAATCAATATTTAGTTTTTGTACAATTTGAAGTTTAAAAAATGATTTTATCTAGTTATTAGTTGAATACGCTTTAAGGTAAAGGTAAAATTCCTTGAATATTATAAGTGAGTTTGAAAAAATTTATATAACATAAATAGAAATTCAAGTATTCTTTAATGTTCACTCACCCACATCACCGCTCTTCGCCAGCTCCTCGTAACTTCCGAGAGCCTTGGGGATCGAGTGCTTGGTGGCAAACTCCTGGGCGCGATCAAGGGATCGGGCGGCAATAGCCTGGACCTTGTGGTCGGTGCCGGGCAGGGTGCTCAGAGCAATAACAAAGTCCTCGCTGATCTTGCCAGCTGAAGCGATTCCCCAACGGATCAGTTTCGACATGTTGCTGGCTTCTGGGGCGGGCTGCGAATGAGTGAGGAGCCAAGTGAATTGTTAGTTAAATATGGGTGGGAACCAGCGCGGAGCAGCCCCGTTATCAGCCGAGAGAAGGGAGAATCCGAGAGCCTCTCTCGGTTTGAGTGTTTATCTTCCTCCAGCAATTGTTTAAAAGCAAATCGACCAAAAGTAATATTGGTGTTATTTCACAATGTTATTGAGTTTGACCTTGTTTGAGTATTACTTGAATTATTCTGGATGCCACCTGTACGGCAATCCAAAGTTATCAGTCGATCGAACGAGCCCTATCCTCTCTCCCGTTGGCAATAATTTCCTCCATAAATCAAAAATTCTTGTCACGTTCGCACTACTGAACAGAGATAAAATAATAACAAACAAATAAAACTTATAATAAAAGTTATAAGCAGAGTATTTTGTTATAGTCACGAATTAATTAATTTATTTCAAATTTTATCTGATTTGGAACTTTCTCGCTGTTTGAGGGCTTATCCTCCTAGCATCACCTGGGAGCCCGGAACAAAATATTTCTCTTAAAAAAAGTAGAACCAAAGATGCATCTGTAATCCTTACAGGGACTTACATTTTTTCAACTGTAAAAACAAAAATTAACAAAAGGTAAATAGTAACTAATTTAGAACAAATAATTCTTAACTCTAATATATTAATTAAAGCTAACCAATATTGTAATATAAATTACTTTCGCCACTCATTTTTCTTGCAGTGCAGTAATATTCTATTACATTACCCCGGTTACAATTTGTTTATTTGTTTGCCTTTGCTTTTCAGCTGCCAACAAGTGTTTTAATATAAATTACTTAAGCACTTGTGCATTTCTAATTAATTTTCTTTTTTTGGATTTCTAGTTTAATTTGCATGAAAAACTTGCAATAACCTTGAGAATGTAATTAGCCGGTTAGTTTTTTGCTTTGTAATTTGTAATAATAAACTTTTTTAATTTATTAATTAACTCCCACAAAGTATATATAAACTATATTCTCTAATCAACAGCCTTACGTTCAACTTGTGGCAGAACTAATCGTTTGGATAAAACTTTCCACTGTGTTGTTTTTACGTGCGACAGTTCTATTTATAACCTTTTTATAAACTATTCTCTGTACACCCAACGGCGAAAAACGATTCGATTTCCTTGACTTTCTTAAGCTCAGGGCTGTTGACACTCTTACTGGGTGCACAATATAAAAATGACATTCTCAACGTTTCTCTGTGAATGCTTTTAAGAAGAAGAAGTTGTGTATTTACTTAGCTTTTTCAAAAATATTTTGCGCAATTAGAAAAAGATATGAAAATACATTAAGCTTAAGATAAATCAGGAATGTAATGCTTACAGAATTGCCTCAAATAAAGGTAGCAAAAATGCCAAGCTTTGTTTATATTTTTTAACAAATTTGTAGAAGAATGAAGCAAAGCGCTTTTAAACAGAACTTTGGAGATCTCCTTAACCTATGGTAAACTATAAAGAAAATTAGAAACATCTCATTGTTAAGATTTCTTTTCCAACATTTGTTGGTGGAATCGGGAATTATCTTCTTCCATGCGGTTCATCGTTTTTTCCAAACGTTCCAAAACGCCCAGACGCCGCTCGCCCAAATATATTAATTGCTCCCTCAACTTTCGCAACTCCTTGTTGCGTTCTCTAGCGGCCGCCAGCATTCCCACCTCGAAGGGAACAGATTTTCGCACTTTTTTCGGTGGTGGCTGGGGGACTGGGGACTGGTCGGACTGTTCGTCACGTTCCTCTTCTAAAACTTCGGCATTGGCCTCCAGGTATTCGGTCAAGTATTCAGTTTCTTCGTAAGCTTCGTTAAATTCCTGAAAACTTTTCACTAAATTTAAACATTTTTATAATCTGGAATAACCAAGGGATTTATTAAATATTTAGTTTACCTGTACTCTTGTGCGCCGGTCGAAGGTACCTGAACATCTTGTGGAGTCTCTTAAAGTGAATCCAATTCGACTCGAGTTTTTTGGCTTCCATTCTGTAATGGAGAAGGGTTTGAGTCTATGCCCAGTTGATAAATTCCGGGAATTCACCTGTACTTCCTGGTTAGGTTTTCCTGCTTCGTGCGCACCGCTATCCACTCGATTCCAATAAATCCAGCATCGTCCAGCTTTTGGGCCATCATCTTCATAATTTCAGTTTTTTTCAGGCCGGCATAGGGCTCCAAGTCCCGTATGCTTCTTTCCCACATATCCAAAAGCATCTCTTCGTAATGCTGCGACCACGAAATGGATAGTTTGCGTCTATTTAGGCTCATCTAAACTTGGATAAATTGGTTTTTTTAAAAAGTTTTTTATTTTAATATTATTGTTTACCTTTCACAGTCAGCTGTTTACGTGATGCAGTGTTGCCAGCTTAGCCCTTTCGCGGCGTCTGGGCACACTCGAACGCGAAAAACCTTACATCGCCCGATCTGGTACTTTTGGTACGTTGCCAGACTTTTCGGCTGTTACATCAAAAACAGTGAGGACGCATACCACATCCCGGATGAGAACCCGGGTGTGATAACTAGGAGCGGTTTATTGAAGTTTCGCACCCATTTCCTAGAGGTACATACAGTGGCGGTCCAAAAGTTGGTATACTGTCTATATAATTAATTTTTTCAATTGATTTAAAATCTTTGTTATTATAGTACTTATTTTTATAACTAACTTGAAAATAATTTTTGAAATTATGAAATATTGAGACACTAAGAAACAATTTAAAATAAATTAAATAAAATTAGTAAACTGGAGTAATAAAGGCTAATGAAAGGTCTTGTGTAGCGATACTCTGTAGTCCACTCGCTTTATTTTTTGAAAGATGTAAACATTTGTGTTTAATTAAAATCTAAAAAAAAAATATATATATATTTAAACAAATTACAAATAAATTAAGAACCCTGTATTAAAAATAAATAAATAACCCTGTTTTTATGATTTTAATTCGGCATTTATCATAACCATTTGGTATCGTTCCGATTGATCGCTCGTACACACAGATACCCACACACACTTGGTTACTGGTCTTCAGATACGAGTATTTTCTTTCGCAGTTCGCCAGAGCTACTGAAGTGTATCCAAACATAGTATTGGAGCAGCATAATTGGCATATGGTTTTGTGAATACTGAGTTTACTTTCAGTCTCCAGTTTAGGTTCGGTTCGCTTGAAGAATCAATCTTCTGTAATATTTTGTGCTGATTTTCCAATTTAAAGCTGCATACTTATGCTCACACACAAATCAATTTATTCGGTCTCGTGAGTTTCGTGCATAAATTAATAAGCTCAAATGTAATTTCGTTTTTCGCGTGTACATTGATATATAAATTATCATAAAAACGAGGGCGAAATGGAAAATCCCCGGGGTGGAATCGGGTGGTGAGGAAGAGGCGCAGCTGTCATGGCGGCCGCAGCGGAAACGGAAACAAAACAGCATCCCAATGGGGTCAGCGACGACGACCAGTTTCGGTCAGTAGTGTGTCACATGAAATATCCATCATAATAGCCAGGCCTTTTCGTCGGAGCCATGGTGAGATTATTTGCCATTTTGTTCGCTGGCTCGCCTAATTGATTTTATTTTTATTCGTGCTTCGAAATAATAATCGGGCGGCTGTAGTCCGCCGACTAATTAGCGTTCACAAATAATTGAATAATGATCCGCTGTGCCTCTCTTAAGCGTTTCCTCTAAACAGGAATTGGTTGCCATTGCAGCTTTTCCATTTGATTTATGCGACCGGCGAAAATGGCAATAATAAATAATATTTTTGAAAATCAGGACAGGGACATTCGGAAGTGACATGGAGATCTGCGTAAATCAAATTTGGATTTGATTAATAATGGACATATATTTTTGGAATTATATGGATATGGTCAGTGGGGATTTTTATTGGTTTATTTATAATCGTTATATTCCAAACATAAATTTAACTTTCTTTACTTGCATTGTATTTAAGAATATAAATAATATACTTTGTATTTTACTCAATTTTATGATGAATATGGAATTCATTTAAAATGTGTCTCAAAGTCCACAAAATTTTAATTTTAGTTCCAGCAAAACTAAAAAATTTAATATTTTATTGCTAATTTTGGGCTCATTTCAAATTGATTTAAACCTGCCGCGATTTCTGTGTCAATAAATGATATAACATACTAGAATACTTTAAATATCCTAGCACTATATCCTTTGAATAAAAAATATGTGTATACATATGGCTCCATTTTCATTTCATATTTATGGCGTATCATTTCTCAATTTTACACCGTTTAACTGCCGAAAAAAAGAGGCAACCAAATATTAACACATTCATCTCCCCTGCAGTACACCTATGCGTGTATATCAAAGAAATGCCAGTGAAATGGCAAAATTAATGTTTTTTGTGTAAATATAAGGCATGCATATTTCATGACAACGTGCCAAAGCTTCAAAAATAACCAGAACGAAAGCAGGGATGGATTCAGAGCGAGCATTTAAGTTAATGGGTCGCGTCTTTATTTCCCGCTGTCTGCCCGTCATTGTATTTATGCATTATTTATATTTGTTTTTATACACTTTGTTATTATTGCTTTTATCATTAATATGAACATATTAAAGAACATTAAATTATATGTATTTGGCGCAGGCGAACGGAACGACGCGTGGCTGCGTATAATTTCGATTGGCGCCTAGTAGTATGCAATGGCATTTTGCTATTTTTTATATATATTTAAGGTAACTAAAGATGGTGATAAAATTAATCTATTGATATACATTTAAGAAAAATAATAAGGGAATATTTTTTTGTTGGAAACACCAACAACTTAAGTTCATTATTTTTGCAGTTTAAGCTTTCAATCTGAGTAAGTGACCAAAGTGCAGTTTCATTTTAATTTGACATTAATTTATATATGACATCGTAAATAAAAAAAACAAATGTACACCAAGTTTTTTAATTACATATATATATTTAATTTAAATATTTTTAATAATTTGTCCTATAACTTTTTTTTTGAGTTTCACAATCAAAATACAATAACTTGATGCCGATATTTAATGGCTTTTTTCCTTTTATTGTCATGCGTGCTTATTGGACTGTTTGCTTATAATTCGAAATGTTTCGCATTTTTAAATTTATTTCCCCCCGTTTTCGCCATTCGTTATGCTGTCAATTGTCAAATGGATATGCGCCTATGATGCAGAAAATGTGAAACAAAAGCAAAGAGCGTCCATTGCCTTGCAATAACATTTATTTATTTACAATTTATACTTTATGCCATCGCAATTGTGTGCGCTTCCGGTTTTTGTGTTTCTCCGTTTTTGCTAGTCCTCCGCTCGGGTCAATTCGATTGTTTAAAGTGCAATTTTATGAAGCGTTAACGGGGAATTACATTTTGTACACGTAATCCACCACCCCTTGCCGCCCACTAAGCCGTCGCCGACCCACAAAATATATAGTTGTTGTTGATTTGTAGATTTGACAATTTATTGGAGCAGAAAAAATACTATTTCACGGGAAATTTGTTAAGCTTACAGCTGGTCAGTGGTGGAGTTAATTGGAAAATGTATGCATACGAGAAAGAAAATGTAGTTTCTTTCACCGAACAATGTGTGTTTGCCACGCCCACACACCCGTTTCCCACAATGGATTCTTTAGCAGATCTGATAATTTGCACATTTTATAGTTAGTTGGATACGAACATTTGGGGACATTCGGTTTAATTGCTTTTTTCCCCTCCATTTTGCATAATTAGAATTTGATAAAATGTTTCAATGGCTTTTCCCCAAATGCAACATATTCCGCCCCATCCATGCCACGCCCATTGCATGCTGCCATGTTGCATCAAAGTGTAAGGGGGGGTGTGCGTGTGTATGCGGTGACTTGCTGTGCAAATTCGATTTTAATAATTGGAATTTATCTCTGATCAAATTTCGTGGTTGCTGAAAATGTGTTCCATGCACGGAGAGAAAATGGTGAGATTAACAATATAGTAGTAATATTATTTTTAAACCTAGCATTATATGGTTAAAATCGAAAGATATAGAATTTTAATTTTATAAAGGTTTTTTTTTTTTTTTATTATTTTGACTTTTTCTTATTTTGGATCTAAATGTCAAACAGAAAATCGGATTATATATCCTAGCTTTGCAGTTCGGATCCTAGCAGGATCTAGTTGCAGTCTAATCATGCTTGATATTGAGTTCTGTTAACAAACAGCTAATGAAAACTCCGTTGGCCAAGTCAAAACCAACTTAAAACTCATGGCATAATTTCCGGATTTAATATAAAAATTAACTGAACAACATTTTCCCTTTTGTACTGGCTTTCTCCGTGTACTTTTCTCCTCACCCCGCAAGTGCCCAGTAAATTAAATTGGTTTTTAATAGGCCAACGATGCGTTTTTGCCCCAAAACATCGATTGGCGTCGATTGATTTGGCAGTTAACAAACATTTCTGGCCCCTGCCTCGCCCCGCCCTGGAAAAAAACATCAAAAGTTCGCCAGGGAAATAATTCCCAGAGTTTGCACATATTTGTATCCAGCTATGTCAGCGCCTTGAAGAAAATTGCCTGGCAAGTGGAGCTTAGCTGTCGAAGGAGCTGATCGCATTTTAAGCTGACACCCATACATACGCAGACGCACACACCCACAAGTCATCTGCATTTCCCTGGCGCTGACTTTTCCGCATCGAATTGCCTGGGAAATTGTATTGACACTCATCGTCCTGGCTGCTCTGTTCAGCTCTGCTCCTTCGGGTTTCCTTTGCTCGTCCTATCTGCCTCTTTATTTGCTGATGCGACAAATTGACAGGCGAAATGGAATGGGTTGGCAGGCGAATTTGTTAATAATCTGGCATGTCTTATATGGATTGCAGGCACCAGAACTAAGCGTGTTTCTGTCGGAGTTATTGGCGATGAATGCAATTAGTCCCATCTGCCAGAGCAACCTACATATTTCAAATGAAATTAAAATGTATGGAATACCAGAATTGAATCAAAAGGCAACGTATCTTTTTCTATGGCATTTGTTCATATGATTTTTTGTTATTCAAATTAAATGTTATACTTAAATTCCTTTCCCATAAATTCCGTTTTCAGGCACATACTTTACAGCCCTGGAAGTACCCTTAATTAAATAATAAAATGTGCTAGCATGGTTAGTTTTAAGAATCTTTTTTTTAATGCCATTCTACATGAATCGTTAAACTTTTTTATTAACAAATATGTGTGGCTACGCTGTGGGACTTTTATAAATTATGATTCAATTAATAAATCCTCGTTGCAAACTAATTTGAGGCCCCAAAAGGAGTCCCCCGTTGCCCTTTCGTTAGCTTCTTTAAAACGAAATATGAAAAAGATGTTTATGTGCTGAAAATCCGCCAAAATCCGTGACAGCAACAATAAAGCTCGGCGGCGGCAAAATCTCGTGTGGTTGTTAAAAAATTTTCGCCTGGCGCGTTGCAATTGTGGAAAGCCGGGGAAAACCCGGGGAAAAGCCTGCCCCATCCAGGGGGGGCCTGAGCATTCATTTTTTATGTTTATTGTCGCTTATCGTAGGACGCGGGGCAGGGCGGGAGGCGTGTCATTAGAGTCTCGGCGCCAAGATGAAAAAGAGTAAACAGGGCTATGAAAAAACGTTAACAACTCTCTTGGGGGGACGAGAGCGTAACAAAACGCATTACACACACAATCTTTCAGCCGGTATCTGGGCGCGTGTGTGCAACTTTATTAGCCGTCTCCCTCGGCGGAGAGCGAGTGTGTGTGTGTGTGTGTGTATGTGTGAGGGTGTCCTGGCGTGTGTTACCCCTGTCAAAGTTATGAAAACCATAGGGGACCTCCACCTGGCATGCCATACTCCTGCTCCAGCTCCTCTCTGAAAGGTAAAATTAGTCTGGGGCTTAGATTTCCACAAAGATATTTTACTCGCAGTATTAGGTTGCCAAAGGAGCACATTCTAGGTTGGTATTTAAAAAGCTTGACTAGCTCAAACCGGTTAGGCATAAAATTATAATAAAACGTATTTTTTTTTAATGCAAAATTGAATTTTTTTTAAAAAAGAATCTTATAAAAATGTATAAATAAAAGTACCCTTATAAAATCTATTATAAGATTCATTCAGTCTAAATTATATAAAGTTAAACTAAATTGAATAATAGTAGGACGTTATTTTAGTACCAATTCGTTCAAAAGATTTTGGCCAGCTTTTGTTACCGATTTCTGAGGCGCCTGCTGCTCTTAAACCTTTCCCAAACAGACTTTCAATTACCCAGCAACTCGGCAACTCATTTGCTATGATAACTGCGGCCAAAGGCGGCGTAACGTGGTCATGCATAATTCCTAAAGGGCTCCAACCTCCGTTATGAGATATATTCCATTTTCGGGGCTAGAAGGAATTTTTCTTTAATATTTTTGCAAATGATTCCGGGAAATCTCGGAGCGTGCTAGCGCCTCGCCGGGGTCATTTAAATGCAGATTGCAATGAGCAGTCTGTCCACTTGAGAGCCTGGCATTTGCATAATGGCGGCGACACATTGCACCGGAACCGGAAACGGAAACCCGAACCCATAGTCGAGCCCGAGTCCGAGGCCAGGCTTGCTATCCGCCACCCTCGCAAAGCAACAGCAGGGACGAAGTGGCAAATCGTGGCAGTTGCAGGTGCTCTGTTCGTGTTTATGACTCCTTGAGATTTCCTGGGGTGTCGTCGTAGCTGTCGTCGCTGTCGTTGCCAAGCGGAAGCATCCCTGCATCTTCACATCCTTGCAGCCGAATGGCCATCGGGCAGTTTGGAGGGCCGCCGCAGAGATGGACGATTCTCATTTGAATGCAATTGCCATAAATATGCACTGGGCGCACATTATAATGCCTTCTCAAGGGTTGTAAGGCTATACAAATGAATTGAGAAGAAATCTCAGACAAATAACATTTTGTAGAGTAATGTAAAGATATTACTGGGTTTTCAATGAAATCTTTTAAAATTTTAGTTGAATCTTAGCCAAGGCTTTAATTATATTCAATAAAATCGGTACACATTTTTTAGTAGAAAACATGTTTACAATTTAATTTTCATCATACATACCAAACCATTTTTCTCTTCACGCAAAGTTCAATTTTGGAATATTCCAAAAATATTTTTACCTTGTCCATGGCTCTGGTGGCCCCTTTGCCTCTGTTGGTGGGATGTTTATGTTGCCACAATGTGAGGCACGCATAGAGCTCTTCGACCCCAACAACCAAACACAACAAACCTGCACACACACAATGGAAGGTGCAGCTGTGACTTTGGGTGGGGCAATAAGGGCATTTGCAGGCCGATCAGGAAAGGGAGGGAGGGGTGTCAACTGTTGTCAGTTAGTGTGGGGTGAAAAAGAGCTCGGCAGCAGCTGAAACCACCTCATGGAGCACTTGTAAAAATGTTCTAGGTTTCCTTTTATTTTTTAAAGAAATATTTAATTTTTTTTTTTTATAAATATTTATTTTATATATCAGTTTGGAAAAATTAAAAAAATAAGTTTGCTTTTATATCTATTTATTAAGATGTATATTATTTTATATATTATTCATGCAAAGCAGATGGTACATTTCAGCCCTAAAATATAATGAATAAAAATTAAAATTTTCAAACTATAATATCTTAAAAATGTATATTTTTGGACCCTTTTTGAAAATGATGCATTTTCTTGCGTTTCATAGTTAAAATACTCTTAAACTAAAAAACTAATTAAATAAAATTTTCTAAATAGTAAAATTTGCTTAAGTTTTGTTGTAAAAATGAAATCTCCACAAAATGGAGTTTTTTAAATTTTTTTTTAGTGTTAAAATCGTTTTCGACTGAGCTTTTGTTGCTGGTGTGGCATAAATATCGTTGCGGTTGCACGTGAAAATTGCATTTGGCCAGCATTTGGCTGCTGTTCGGATAGTTCCACTTGAAGTGGAGTGTTTTTGGGGGTGTGCGGTGTGTGCAGAGTGTGGGCTGTGAGGTGTGTGTGTGGGTGCGCCCTTAACACGCTGTGCAAATTGTGGACTTAAATGTTTATAACGCACCACCAACCTTCAGCGTCACCACCCACTCAGCTCTTCTCCAGCATTTTCGGCGTTTGTTTATTAAGCTTTTCTGGCGGGGCTGGGCGGAGAAATAGAAAAGGCAAAAAAGGTGTTGAATGCCACTTGCTGGGGCTGCTTTTTATTGCCATCGCCCATGGCCCATCTAAGTGCAGCAGCTGTAAAATAAATATATATTTTTATTTTATCCCCCGCTCAAGCCCTGGTCGTTTCTTTAGCTTTTATTTGTTGTAGTTCGGGCGGGGATATAAATTAAACGCATTAGAGTAGGGAACCACAGCGATTTTCCCTTACGTTTTTTTCTCCTTCAGCATTAATTCGCTTTTTCAAACCGACAAAGGCACTTAACGCTGCCTCTCCTTCTACGTGGCTATTCAGCTCTCTTTCACTTGGTTCGCAATTGAAGCGTATACAAAATTTAAATAAGAAACAAATCGAAGTAATGGCCAAGTCCCAGCATACCTACACCTCCCACTCCACGCTCCTCCGATTTCTAGGTAGCAAATACCAAATGCTCAAACGCTGTAAAAGGCATCGAGCAAAAAAGCGAAGAAGGAGAGTCCTGCCCGATGCTCTTCACATAATGAAAAAATAAAGGAAACCGAAAATCCATTGAGATGAAATTCATTGAAGCATTTTCCGGGCTATGGCAAAAAATAAAAGGTAAAGGGAATTAATGACACGATACTGTTGCTTATCAAACACGTTTTCCCCTGTCGACAAAACCATTGAAATGCAATTTAAAAGTTAAGGCAAACAAGGGTGCGAATTCCACAAAAAGTTGTTGAAAAATAAAACAAAAATATATATCAATATTACAAGGCAATATCATTTTTAAAATGCGTGAAAAAATAGGTTAAAATTGATTTGCCATTAAAAAAAGCAAAGAATACGAGAATACATTTACAAAAATATATATAAATTAAACTGTGTTATAAGAAATTTAAATTAACAATATTCTGAAATTTTAAAATTATTATTTTTGTAATTTTTAATCCATCTGCATCCTATTAAAAAATAATCCAAAAAATATAAAAGCACCCTATAAAACGATTAGGCTAATGAAAGCTTAAGGATGAAAGAAAAAATGATTTATGTGAGCTTAACAAATTTTCTATTAATACTAATATTAAATTCTTTAAAAAACGAGTTAATCAATTAATTGTGTTGCATTTACTAAATTCCCAATAAATATTAAGTCCTCCCATCCTATCATTAGGATCAAAACTATTTACTTTTATTGCATTTGTTGTAAACCAATAATCGATGGCTATTTAATATAAAAAAGTTACAACGTCAAGGGGAAATAAACCGACATTAATTTCGTTTTGGATCGAAGTGATTCAATATCGATGATAGCCCACGAGAGTCGTTCGCTCGGCTTCCATTTAAGCGGGGAAAGAGCTTAGGGCCAAGCTCTTAAATGGAATGACTAACCATCTTAATCACATCACACACACACAGAGACGAAAGACACCGAGGGATACGAGCAGCTGGCAGCCGGAGGAACTAAACGCCGGCATTTCGGCAGCTGTCAGTTGTTTGCCACTAAACGCTTACAGCCAGCCAGCAAATAAAGCGGGAGTACGCGAAAAATGTGGAAATTTTATATAATCAAATGGCAGCCAAAAACGGTTTTGTGGCCACGACGGAGGGACGACGGACGGCGAACTTCTTACTCCAGCTCTTCCCAATGGCTCTATGGCTTTTCCGTACTTCAGCCCACCCATTGTTTGCCTTCGTTTTGTCTTGCACTTTGCATACAAAGTACCATTAACTACTGGCATCAGTTTTTCACACAACAGCAGCGGCAGTAGCAGCAGCACTTGATGGTTGGCGGTTTTTCCACAGATTTTCTCCGCTTTTCCTGGCCGGCTAAGTGAAGGGCAAAATAGCCAAGCCAAGTGCCAAGTGATTTGACCAGAAGAACTCCATTTGGTTTAAATGGGCTTTGGTTTAATGTTTACCTGATTTTTTCTAGAAATTTCAAGATAGTTTTGAGTTGTGCAGGTCTCATAATATTATTTTTAAGGGTAACTGCAGGTTAGACTATAGAACACATATGTTAAAAGTTGGGATAAAAACTCTAAAGATTTATTTAAAACCGGGTATTAATATTATTTGTAGGTATATTTTAGGTATTGAATTTTCCATTCAAGTTTCTTTCTAGTCATAATCTCTAACAATTTTCCAAAGTCTATTTCATATTAAATTGTGTCTACTAGTTTGTGAAGTAATGCTTTTAATAATTTTGGGGTTTCCATTTTGAGAGTGGTAGTATCATCCAACGCTGTCGTCTTTTCCGATTTGTTGTGGAAGAAACAAAAGTATACGACTAGTGCCAATATGAGTAGTACTCCGAAGACGGAAAAGACTAATACGCACAGCAATTTCAACCCCAACTTGCAGCAGCTGCAAAAGGTGAGAAAAAAAAAAACTAGATTTGCAAGTTTTCAGTCTTAGGACAATTAACTTACCAGCAGAGACAACTTCCAAATAGTCGCAAACACATATTTTTGTACAACCGATTTTTTCTTTGTATGTTTATTTTTGTTCAAAACTTTTTTAACGAGAAATATGACTGAAAACGCATTGGGATACTTGGCCATATGCTCGGGGGTAAAATGACATCAATATCGGATTATTACTTTCACAAAACAATTCGAATACTTTGGCCATAAAAGTGATAACCACACCTCTCCCGCCCATTCCGTTAGCATATTTCGGCTTTCAAGCAAATTATATTTTATGCTATTTTCTTACGAAAATTCGTTCTTTTATTGCCCGGCAGTACGGGAACTTCGATTAACCTAAGCCAGGCACAAGGGTTGGCTTCTTTCTCCTCCGCTTTCTCTTTGAATTGTCGTCGAGGGCCGCCAGAAAATTTACAGAAATAAAATAAAATGGAAAGAGGAGAAAAAAAGCATTCTCGAGGCAAAGAGAAATGTTCTTTCTGGCCGCATAATCGAAATGTATTTTGGCTTTTTATTGCACTGCCAAAGGTAAGTCTCTTTTGGCCAAGACAACGGGTGGGCGGCGTTGGCCGTGGAATGGCTGTCTGTGTGTGGGCCAGGGCTTTTTGTGCGGGGCGATAACAACATTTTAACGCCTTATGGTCCATTTAGGTAAAAGTGCCGATTACGCTCAGCTTAACCAGAAATTATGACCTCTGAGCCGGCTGGTTTAGCGCTGGGGAACTTTAACTCGAGCTAGGTCGTTTCATATCCACAAGCTCCGACCGATAAAGTTGCTAAGTTGCGGGTTTGACGCTGATTAGGTAGCTGATTTTGTAGAATTTTTCCTTTTGACGTTGCCAAAGAACTTCAAGAATTTTTAATATGAATTAAATATCAATAAAATAAACTTATATTTCAGAGTTCATACAAAGCAATCGTATGTTCCAGGATGCCGAATAAATTCAATTTTAAGGTGGTGAAAGTAAATATTTAATTAAATATCTCTTACCTATGTTATTTGCTATTTTTCATGGCATAAATGCTCTTAAAAAAGTCTATTTCTATCTATTGATTTCGATTCCATGGACCATCCTTTTTCCCCACAAATATCCTTTATTAGTGTGGCTCTTATTGCTCATGAAACCAAAAAGAGCTACAGCTTCATTCAGAAAGATCCGCAAGCTGCCGGGCAAACTTTAGCATCAATTACTCTGCTGGTCACGGATGTGCTTTATGTGGCAGCAACGAGGCGTATGCGCAATTTATTTGCATATGATGACCGGCATTGCGTAAAAATTAATGAAAGGCAATTAAAAGCATTCGTAGCATTCATTTAATAAAATGTAGGCCGAAATAACAAATAATAAAATTATGCCCTCAAAAGTCATCATCCGCTTGGCTCTTAACTGTCAACGGCAAATAAATATTGTTGGAAATTTGCGAAATGCACAAAATATTGCCATTATAATCGAATGATTTCGTTTGTGTTACTTTTGTAATTTAATGCTATTTGTTAGGGACATATTTATGCCTATGAAAATTGAATTCAATTTCGTTTTATTCTGCCTTATTTCGTGTTGTTCTGGGCAACGTTTTTCTATGGCGTGTGTATGTTGTGTTTATTTTTGCTGAAAGTTAAATTGAATTTGCTTTTGGGTGTTTTGGATTTCTTTGCAATCAATTGCCATGACAAATGTTTCTAGTGTTGTTACTGTTGTCGCTTCTGCTTGCAGTTTGGCTTGGATTTGTCAAGACTTTGTACTCTTTAGTGAAGGTTGCATGGGGTTTGGGAAGACGGGAAAAAATATTATTTAATTTACAGAATTTAATTATTCATTTAATTTTACGAACCTAACATTAGGTTTTAATTAAATGTTTTTATGCATGAATTTCCCTAAAATTATTTTACAAAATATTTTAAATGTAATTAAGATTGACAAAGACAAAGTCAAAATGTTAGATATTTTCTTATATAAAAATGTATTGAACATTCATTATTTAATTGTTTATACACTAAGCTAAAAAAATATAATAATTATTTTTATTACTGAAAGTCTACGATTTGATCACCTCACACATCCAACCGACTGGATCACAGAGTAAACCGAAATTCGTTGCGAATCGTAATTGCTGTTGCCGACTTCAGTTTTTATCCCCGGAAAAAGGGGGAAACGGTTGTCCGTGGACAACTGTGCACTGCTGCGTTGGGTATCTTGTGCATTATTGCGATTTTACACGCTGCTGCACTCGAAAATGAAACGGACAATAAGCTGCAGTTGGTGGGCGTGGTGGGCATTCCGGGGATCCTGGCCATCCTTTGCCCGGCCATCATTGCCACTGTCCGCCGCTAAAAGCTTTTTGATTATGAAAAATGTTCGAAACATATGCTCCAAATGACTGCGAAGCGTGCGAAGAAAGTTCCGGGCTGCCCTCGTTCCCGTTCCCGCCTGCCCCGGCTTTTTGCAGTGCATCGGAGAAGTGGTCGTTGGGCGGACTATACCTAGGATATATATGTCCTACACGAACTCAAACATTGTGTAAGTAAGCATGTTTTATTCGCTGCAGCTTTGTGCTCTTGTTTATTGTGGCTTTGCCACTGCTTTTTTTACAATAGTTGGCGCTCCGAGTGGACTTTGCTGGTGCGTTGTTAATGGTTGTGCCATTTTATTTTAAAATTAATAAAGTGGCCAAGCCAAGCCCAGCCAAGCCAGTGCAAATTGCAAAACAAACTTCCGTCTGCCGTTTGTTCTTTGGATTGCAGCTAACTTTCAGCGAAGCGTTCTAGTTTCAAATGAGTTTTTAATAAATGTTCTGATTTATGGGTATTTGCACAGCATGCGTTCAGAAGATGGGAAATGTATGAGCAGAGCTTTAAGAAAATTTAAGATTAAATTTAAATACAAAGGCTTTAGATTTATTTTTGAATTATTAATTAGAAATGGTTCCTCCAAAGATATAATAATTCTACTGGGAAATTCAAATGTTATATTATGCCAAGGACATCTAGATATTATTTCGAAATAATTTGTATTTTTTAAACAATTTTAAAACACATATAATATTAGCTTCATTTGTTCAGATTTTATGTGGCTTAAAATCTTATCTTATTAAATTAGTATTTTTGTTTTGTTTTTAAAAAGAAAGCAAAAGAAAGGGCTCCTGAAAGTTTTGCTTCTCTTTATCTTAATTACTCCTCGTATCTTAAATATTCTTAAGGAGTTTTCCTTGAGTCGTCGACCACCCACACGGTCACCTCGAATGATTTCCAATGATTTCCCCCACATGCTGAGACCTCCGGTTGACAGACTGACTCATCAACGAAACATTTCCCACTTAGTGGGCAATTAGGCAGCCAAGAGAGTAAGAGAGCGATGGTGCTGGGAAAGATCATTGTAAATCAACGAAAGACACTTCCCGATGCGTTGGCCATCGCTCTATACTCTATGCCAGCGATGGGCACGCAGTGGCTCAAATTGCTCACGCTGCTCAAACCGTTATCTTTTTTT
>JAEIIJ010009721.1:0-16033 GCA_018904815.1 Drosophila ogumai | reverse complement strand
TAATATCTGCAAGGGTATACCAACTTCGGCGTGCCGAAGTTAGCTTCCTTTCTTGTTTTTAAGTATACTCCAGCCCTTGCAACACCCTCTGCCATCGCCCTACGCCAGTAATATTGACGGTGTCAGTGACGCCCTCGTCCACTTCGGAATAACCCCCTCCAGCCCACTCAGCGGGCCGCCTGCCTCATCGATAATAGTTTCAAGAGTTTTTCGGCCAAGCAAAATAGAAATGCACGCCAAGTGCCGTCTGCAGATCCCTCAGTACCTCAGTTTCCTCCAATAACAGTCCCCCAATACCAATCCCCCCATACACCATCCTTGAATAGAGAGCGTCCCCCCTCGGAAAACTCAACGCAACGCGGGGTGTTTCAGGGAGGCGTCCACTTGAAAGTTCGATTTTCTGTATTGAAAATTGGCGTGCATTAGTTTCAGACTTTCCAAAGAGGTTCTATAGGGGCAAAAAGGAGAGTGGCTGCGGGGGATATAGGATGTAGATGAGGATGGGTGGTTACTATAGTCGATTCCACGTTGCATGGCATACCTTTTGGCGTGGCTTTAATTAGTGGCAGATCTTGGGTTTCGACCATGTTGCAGAGGGATTAGTGAATGGTTTTCTAAGAGGATTACAAGCCAGAGTGTTGTTAAATTTGTTTCTGTAGTTTCCACAACCTGAAGGTTGTGAAGGTTCTCGTTAGATACATTACGTTTTCGTGAGATATGTATATACATACCCTGATTTCAATCACAGTTAATCACATTTATGGTTCCTAATTTGTACATTTTCTAATTTCCATTTGCCTAGATTAACTTTACCTACCGCTGGCTGACGAGAAACGAATACCATAAATAGGCTTTTCTGTCCGGCTGACTGCACACGTATTTCCCTCTGGCTCTGCTCCTATATGGGGCAGATATATAAATTGCGGTCTGCACATAAAACTTCACGCGTATTGCGGGGGGGCAATGTTGAATTGTGATGCGCAGCTCGTAAATTGCGCTGGCTAATAAACTCGTGTTGTTCAGTTGGCGCGTGGCATTATAAATAACACACACTGTACGACACGACACGACACACGACGTTTAAATCCTGCTGCAAACCAGTGTTGGACCCACGAAACCACTCCACAAATGCGACTCCAAGCGGAAGTGCAGGCACAGAATAGGCTTCCTCCTTCCGCCTTCCGGTTTCCGTGTGGTGTCTCCTTCCTTCCATTCCCTGGCTCTCTCTCTATGCTGGAAGTGCAGCGTAGCAGAAGTTTGATAAATTAAATTTTACAACCCTCGACCCGAATTGCGACATTTCGTGGTGTGTTTTCCTTTTCTTTCATAACCAACTATTAGAAAATGTAATAATAAAATATTTAATGACCGGTTCTTTGGGGGCAAAGCAAACAGAGTCGTGTGCGGGTTCTCGATAAATGTTGAATGACCAGGCGACGAAGGGTTCTATTTTTCTTTCTTTTTGTCAGGGTGAAAAGGACGAAAAACTTTCTTTCCGAGAAAATATATACAACAGTAGGTTGTGAAGGAGAGTTTGTGGAAATATTTATGGGTATTTAAGGGTGTTTAATTAATAAATACAAAATATTTTTGTTCATAAGTTTTCTGAGTTTTTGACAGAAATTAGGTGGAAATTAAAATGCACATAAATCAAGTGATGAATAAAGAAATAAAAAAAAGTGAAATTAACTTACATTCTAAATTTATTTCGAAACGAAATACAATTAATTACATTACAGTGCCCCATTAAATTATCCCATGTAAAAGCCTAAACGGAAAACAGATAATTATCGTTTCTGTTTTCATTTTGGGTCTAATTGAAACCATAAATTACTGACTGGCTGAAATCCTTTTGCATTTTCCCCTTACTGCATTTTTAATTGCTATTTGTGCAACATATTAAAAGGATCTACCAACACCCAAAACTTGCTTCGAACACACACACACACAAAAGGTGCAAAAATAACGGCATAATTTAGCGTCAACGCCTCACAAAGTAGGCCAAAATACATAATCAGGGGGCGTGGCTGGGCAACATGGCAAGCGGAAAAACCCAGAAATTTGCAACGAATAAAAATTGCAAAAATGGCGTAGAAGGAGAAATGATTGTAGCTGGGAAATAGAGGAAGGAAGCGAGAAAAAATTCTTTCTCGGCTGCAAAATTATACGACTTTATTCCTTTTGCATGTGTGTGTGTGTGTGAGTGTGCAGGTGCCTGCGTGCATCCTCGCTGTGAGTGTGTGTGTGTGTGGCAGGTCCTGGTCTACAGATAATTTCTTTGCCTTTGCAACGACGACGAGCATTTCCCAATGTATTTTTCGCAAAGTTTCCGGTACGCTCGGCAGCAAATTTATTGAACCATGAAATGTTTGTGTACGTGTCCTGGCCGAGGGATAGAGCCTGACACAGTGGCGGCATCGAGGGCGGGGTTGGGCGTGTGGGGGTGGGTATTTCCGGAGCGGATCGGAGGCTGATGCTGCCATAGAGTCACCTACACCGAGACAGGAGACGGGAGTCAGGAGCCAGGAGCCTGGCTTTTTCGGTGGGAGAATGGGCAACTGTTACTCGCTTTTACCCTGTAAAATGTGGCAACGGCACATCCTGAGGGAAGGACCTAAATAAATAGAGTGGTTGACATTTGAAAATATTCAGAATCAAATTGATTCAATTTCAATTATTTAAGTGTCAAATTGATGCCACTGAGAGGTGATATTTATCACGTATACGTAGTGGTGGCCGCATTCATTATGGTTTTTGGCTTTGGGGTGAGCTTTTAGTAAAGAAATAAAATACAAAAAATTAATTAAAAAATAATTGTTAAGGATAAGAAAAAGAAAAGAAAAAATAAAAGATTCTGCAAACAATGTAAACAAAATCGATTGCTCCTTGAAGTTGTAAACAGGCCTCAAGTCAGAAGTTCACTGTGAATCCCTAGTTTGTTTCTAAAGAGTTTTAAAGGATCTTTTAGCAGGGTATCCCCTGGGCCAAGTCACCGACTTAGCCATCAGTTTTCACTTGTTAGTTGTCTTATTGCTTATTTGCTCAGGTTCTTTGCTCCCTGGTTTCCCCGTGGCCCGTGTGCAAACTTTTCCCACTCCCAAAAAACCGGCTCTCCCTCTTCGTCACGTAGCTGCTTTGTTTTTGCTTTTGGAAAATATTTAGTTGAACTTTTTATTTAACGCATCAATGGCCACTTGGCTATTGGCTTCAGCTGGGGAGACGCCATTGAAAGAGGGATTCGTTTTCCAGCTCAAACTTCGATTTGACTTCTCGGAAAGGGTCGCCTTTGGTTGGTTTTTCCGCTCTTCCACATTTCCCGCTTAATGCTGCAGTTGCTGTGTCTGTTGCTGTTATTGCCACATGGCTCATAATTTTTCATTGCTATCGGGTCCGCATCCCCCCCCCCCCATGAAAAATTGATGCCGGTTTCGATTTGATTGGATTTGAAATGCCATCGAAGTATATTGAATTGCTTTGCCGGGGGTCTTTCCACGGGATTGAGGGCCGCAATCACGGGCTAATAGTTGCCAGCTCGCATTGAAGTTGCTTGGATTTCCTTGGCCTTCCAGTAATTGTTCTTGGCACTCGTTTAAACTTCCCCAAGGAGTCTTTGAGCCCGTGCCCTTGTGTTTGCAGTTGAATAAATCCCCTAGCAAAGCTTGCAATTGTTGAACCACATGCTGAGTCTTATTTATTTAATAGTATGTGTATTTAGAGTGTTTCTCCCTGTGCATAATAATTAATTGCTGTGCAATGGTGCTATGCAAATGTGTTTTCACGTGTTTTGGATTGAGAAATTGATAGATGATGTCCCTTGATTGAGAGTGCGTGAGTGTTGAACATTTTGTGACAAGGTGTCGAGCATGTGACAGGCAGGTGAAATGGATTAAACGATTGTCAATGGCACTTGGGCATTTTCGATGCCGTTTGTATTTAAGTGCTACGCAATTCAGTAAATTCCGTTTAAGCGCCGCTTAACAGGCCTTCCGGAAAGGACTCCTTTCATCAGCAAATCCCTGCCAGTCGGGAGTTTACTTTGAGCCAGAGTGCCACTAGTTGTTTTGCAGCCCAGTGCAGCTCGACTAATTCAATTAAGCGCCAAGGGGCGGCGGATTTCTCTTTTCCACCTCTTTTGAGGCGTGTTTTGAACCCGGCTTGGCTTGGCCTGGCGTCCGTCCGGGCGGGACTTGTTCACCTATTGATCGGCCATTCAATTATTTGCGTCGTCATTCAGCCGTGGTCTCTGGCCCGAAGGCCACTCGGCTCTGTTAACAAAAATGCCAGACAAAGGCGCCAATCCCGGCAGCACCGCCGCCAAACCATCCGGATAATGCAACTTGGCATTTCTATGGATGCCTCGACATCGTTGCCGTGGCATTGCTTGGCACTATATCAAACCCACATCAGCCTCCGGAGCCTCTCCTCCGAGCCCAGCCCAGCTCAGCCCAGCCCCCGGTGCGTTGCGCTTTTCTGGTTGTTCCCATTCCCAGCTTGGCATTTTGAGGGGAGGCGTGGCCAAGGGCCGAAAAACTGCCGTAAACTAAATTCAATTAGATTTCTCCTCTCCGAATATCCCTCTTCCCTGCGATGCTGTCACAATGGATTTGCATAGTCGGACGGCGAGGAGGAATTCGGTAGATTGGCTGCTGCTACAGTAACATGTGTAAAAGAGAAAAATTGATTTGATTAAATGTTGCCGGGGCAACAAGTGCTGGCTGATTGATTGTGGGGCGTGGCACTGTTTTTCGTTTTTTTTTATATCGATAGCATTGTGCGTGATTGGCTGACTAAATGAGATTGATCGGGGTAGAAAATGGAAGTGATCGGGGTGGTCAGGGATTTCCTTAACGGAATAAAGAAATTTCTCAACAAAGGCAATTTAAATGTATTTAAAATAAAACCTTAAAAAAGGTTAAATAATCGCATAGTTTTTAAATAATAAATATTTTTACTTCTGCCAGAATATCCTATATACAGGTAAATGGCTTTGCTTTACCAGAAATTGTGATTAATGTGATGTATTTGAGTGCCTTAACACCTGAACCCTAAACCCCTAAGCCCTATGCATACATCCCATTTCCGAATATTAATTAGAAAATGTATTATTAGCAGAAGCTGTGCAATCACAAACATTTATGTAGGTATTTCTACAATAACGACTACAAGGCAAGGCATTCAATAGCATCCTCAAGGCAGCTTAAGAGAAGCTGCTTACGAACATTTCCAAGCTTCAAAGCTACCCAAAGCACTAGTAATTACTATTGAAATTGGCTCATTTATGTAAATGCCAATTGGCAATTATTAAGTTTGCTATTAAGCAAACCTATAAGCCAGACTTATTCCATACATTTGTTACCTTTAGTGAAAATCAAAGCCCACGCCGCTAAGTGAAAAAGGAGAATTTTAGAGATTAAATACCTAGTTTGAGCCTTTTGCTGCTCTTTGCCACAAAACACTGTTGATTGAATTATAAAATAAATGGATTCCGACTTGAATGGAGGTAACCAAGCTCACACGCACGTCTGTTCATTTTTATTTCTATGAAACTTTCCTGCACTCAATTAAAAATCCACAAATGTTTTTCAACCATCCTCAACTCTAATCAAAAGACTATTCGTATCCAGTTTTTCTCTCTTTCGCTCCATCCGCGTCCATCTCTTTCACTTTGCTCATAAGGACGTGTGTGCGTTCGGGTGGGGATTTGGAAAATTTATGGCTGAAGCTTTAAGTAAATTGTATCGGATTTAAAACTAAGCACTCAGCAGAAGCCGACAGACCACTAACTAAATGGCTCTCTGCCTGTGGAGGGGCGTCGGCTGGGAGTTTTGGAGAAAATTACACACAGGAAAAATGTAGGGACTTTTAAATTGCATTTTAGATTGTGTAAAGAAACAGTGTATGTGAAAAATGATTTGTTAGTTAAACAAATAAATTAGAAAAAAAGGAGAAAGCTAAGTCATGGGTCTTAAAAAATAATCTTAGTTGGTTGGGAAACTATTTTTAGACTCAAAATAAGCAGATTAAAAAGGTATTTAAAATCGTTTATTTTATACCATTTTTTTTTTTAATAAATAATATTTTTATTTATTGTTACTTTAAGTAACTGAAGTGTAATTCTGTGTGCATGTGTGTTGGTAAGGAAAACACATTCAAATCCGAAGAGAAACCAGTAACCGCGCAGCTGTTTGTTGTACTTTGCTGCATACTTTGCGGTGCACTTAAATATGCAGACACACGCACACACACACACACACCCGCGCACAGTCTGACACGCACACCGACGCAGCTGCCGAAACCAGGCTGCAGACTGCAATGTAATTCATTTTTGACATACGCAATGCACAGAAGGCAGGGGGGAAGGGAAAGGACCGAGGCGAGGAAAAGCGATTTACCCATTTAAAAATATTTAACGATTTACAAATACCCTGTAAAAGGAGCTTAAATTTTGAAAATATTTGAAGGATTAGTTTATGGGAAGAATTTTAGAATGGGGAAGGAAGAAAATTGTACATAACTTTATTCTAAATATTTCCATTAAATATTTTTTCAATGAATTTGGCTACAAGATCTCATGAATTGTTGAGGAAAAACGTAAACAAAACGGAACAACTTCAGGCTCATAAAGAATAAATTCTAATAACGTTAACTTAAATATTACCTTAAATGACTAGCGCACTAATTTATAAATTTTAAAGTTGTAGCGTTATGAAAACATTGACCAATACATGTAAATCTAACGAAAAAAAAACCCAAACAGATATCTTTTTGTTATACTTCTTGTAGCTAAAAATATATTCAGTTCTTAATTAAAATATAAAAAAGACACAAATGGCATACCCCAATTCCCCTCTGAACAATCGGTATTAAAAGGGAAGAGGGTAGAATGAATGAGGAACTCTCGGCAGCTGCGAACACTTTTACATATTTACAACTTAATACCTTGCCCAATGTTTGCCAGGGTGTGCTGGGTGTACTGGGTGTGCTGGTTGCTCTGGTGTGTGTGTGCGTGTGTGTGTGTGGGCGGGGGCTTAACTTTGCATGCTGCAAATAATTAAAGCATAAAAGAAGGCGCTGCAGACAGGCGGCAAGGAGGAAGTAGCAAAAGGATCCTGGAGCAAGGAGCATGTGCGGGTAGCATGGGCAGCCAGCAGCCAGCTGAGCAGCATGTGTCATCTCATGAAAGTCGTCTTCGTGTCATCCGGTTGGGCGCCAGCCTTTGATGGTCTCGGGCGGCGAGGACCTGGTAGGAGATGGAGGCGAGGCAGCCGCAGAAGCAACTCCTTGTTGAATGTGCAAATGAGCTTGTCCTGGTTCCGCAGGTTCTTCTGCGTGAGTCCTGCTCCTGCCTGCCTGCTCCAAATTGAATATTTTAATGCAAATTTAATGGAGGTTTTTGTTTTCTACTCGGCATTCCATTTAATGTTGTCTCAAGTTATTCTTTTACTCGCTTACTTTCCGCTCTATGCTTCTAGGCCAGCAATGGCTCCCCGGTGGCTCTTTCCGGCTCACATTCCGGCCGGAATGCTCCGGGATGTGTATGTAGTTTCGGCGTGTCGGTCGCTGGCTTGCTTGCATCTTGAGAACGAAATTTGCAAAATAATTGCTTCAGGAGTTTGGGTTGGGTTTTTGGTTTATATTCGCTTTGGGAGTTGTATTTATCTGGAAATGATGTGGGGTTCTGTGGGAGGGAGAAGGTCAAGCAATGGAGAATAAATTAAAATTTGGACAAAGATTTTGGTTGGTAAGGAATTTTAAATAATATAAAGTTGAAAGTTACAAAAGCATTGTAGAAATAATTTGAAAACGTCTTCAAACTGTTTTAGAAATAATCAACAATTTACAAAATTACAAAAATATTTATTTTATGTAAGCATTTAAAATCACAGAAAATCTTAATAAAAACATAATCAAAATGTTCAAATGTTTTTAACCTTTACACAGTCTTGGCTTCCTTGTAGAATAAATCAATAAACTTTTTCAAGCGTCTTGTGTGCACATAGATGGAGTGCCAATTGCTTTGCAATGCCTGCCCTGAACATCATTCACTTTCAGACAGCTTGCCCTTTGCCCAGTGAAAAAGTCTCATTAGTCCTGCACTTGCCCGTGCCCTTTTAATCTGACCCCTTCCTTTGTCTTACTCCGTTCGGCACTCAGTGAAGCAGTTAACAGTTATCGCTTGTCCATCTTGGCCATCTCCATCTTCCGCCCCGACCATTCATCATTTTGTGTCGGTGTCGGTAAGTGCTCCGGGATATTGGGTTCACCTGCAAGGACCAATGGCAAAAAAAGAGATGCCCATCCAGCCATTACCAGAGAATATATACCGTAGGCCAGGCCAAAACCAAACAAACAGTGCAAACGGACGACAGTCAGGAGAGTCTGGAAAAAGTCAAGTGTGCGGCGGGACGGTGCTTGAGATAGTAACTGAATTGTCACATGAAACGATTTTAATTGCATTTTTGTAGCCCTGTTTTTTCTGTCTCTCTGTCTTCCTGGCATCAACGGCAGCCGACGAACAAACAAACAAACAAACAGCAGGCAAACGAGAGATAAACAAACAGAGCGCCGCTGATAGGGCTAAAAAACGATACCACTACTCACCCACTTTTTACGATGTTTGCCTAGGTCGGGTCGTAAATTTAATAGCCTCTGGGCCTGACATTCGAATCGCTTGATTTATACGATTTTAAGAAAGAAATACTGGCCAAAGTTTGCGAGACACCTCGGTCGCTTTAAGGTGAAAGTCGCTCGTACCCAATGCTATGGAATCCTCATTAGGAGGGTGGCACATGTTCAATGGGTGGGTTGAGGGAGGAATTGCATAAATCACGCATACGCCACGTTGTGCGTGTCGGAGCAAGTGCGGTTGGTTTGAGCTGTCGCAGCAGAGGATTTCAAGGCGAATCTAGTGATGCCTTAAAATATTTATAAATTGAATTAGATTTAAAACACATAAAGTTAATTTTACAAAAGTTCCCTTATATTTAATCTTAAATAATTTGTAAATAATAACTATTTCTTTAGCATTTTCCATTTTCCTCTTTTTATATGGCCAACACTGCTGTGGTTTCCCCACATTCTCTCTCACTTTTCCATGGCATGTGTAAATTCTGAAATTGTTAGCCATAATTTAACGCATTCTAAGCCTGCTGCTAATAAGCCAGGTCAACCCCACGCACACACAATAGTTGGCCACCCCGGCAACAGATTGCAAAACCCCAAAAACCGAGCGTCATCATTCTGTATTTTAATTATTTAGTTGTGCAAATTGATTTAGCAAAATGTACGAGCTGCGTCCTTGCGGGTCCTCGCACTTCATCGCCGCGCTAACAACTCATAGTTGGGCTGCTTGTTTGCGGTTCTTGTTAGTTGTTGACGCCACCACTGCACGACCCCCTGCCCAGTTTTCATCTCCACTCCACAAGCCCCGCCCTCCATAAGCCCCGCCAAAAAGTTTGCAGCGAAAAGTTCTTGGGGACAAATTGTTGTCGCCCATCGCCAGCGCCCCTTTGCTGCACTGCGAGGAAAATATTAAGGTTGTTTGAGTAAAATAAATATAATGTGTCCATTTAAAGAAGAAGTTACTAGTAACTGGCTTGCTTTTATATTAAAACTTTCTGATTTAAATTTGTAAAACATAAAATATTGTTTCATTTTTCTTTTTTTAATATTTTTAATACTCGTCCGCTTATTCCCAGTGCAGCTTTAAATTTTTGTTTCAGTTTTAGTGCTAGTACGCTGAAGCGTCTACAGCCGCTAAAAGGTAACCGAATGAAACGTTGCTAATGACTGGATAAATATTTGTCCTGCGATGTTTGGATTACTTCTTTAGAACGTGACAGCCGCGTTTTGGTCGACAGCACAAAAAGTTTGGCCAACTTTGAAGTTATAATTAAATGAAACTGGTTTGCAGATGATTGTGATTTGATTATCGTGGTAAAGTTAAGGGACAGACTGAAAAACGTATTTGGGAATAGTTGTGGTGGCTTTAGAGAGTGATGGCTAATTTAGAAATTAAATGTGGGAAAATAGATTATTTTCCGAAAGCTCGTGTTTTGTATTCAAAACCTTAGCCCTAAATCCACGCAAATTCCTAACCATCCAATTAGAGCCGCCTGCCGCTGCTGCTCCTCTTCATAAATGTTAATTCCTCGTTACACATTTTTCTTTTCTCACAAAAAAAGGAAAAATTCCTTGGGATTCCGCTCACCTCACAATTTTCTTGGCGGCCCAACAATGAAAGTATGCCCCCAAGTATTTTATGTCGGGGCGAAAAGTTTCCGCATTTAAAATTAAGCTAACAAGCCGAAATCGTTTCTCGCACCCCACAGAATGAGGCCCAAGCTGAAGTCCGTCGGCTAATGCCAATTATTGTTACAATATCGAAGGGACAGGACGGGACGGGACCTCAAGTGGGCGCAGGGAAATGTCCAAATTGCTGGAAAAACGGCGAGCAAACATTTTTCTTTTTGGGTTATCTATTAAAAAGCAAATAGATACTCGTGTATAAGTGTATTATATATGTTCCAGATTGAGTAACTTCTCGGCCGGGCTTGGCAATTTGTTTTCCCTTTTTTTTTTTTTTTTGGAAAAGGAAATCACTTGACTTGTCGCAGTTGTCCTTGTCGCTTCCAGAGGCGCTTCTCCTTCTGCTTTATGGCGTACCAGGGGAGGGAGTGTCAAAAAACTTGAACGCCTGTTGACACACACACACGCGCGAAACACTCGAGGACCTTCTTGGTTTTGTGGCTGCCGCTTGTAGCCGCCAAAAACATTTTGCTAACGATTTATGTCCGTTGCATGCTGACTTTCCATCCCCCTTCCCTTGCCACCATCTCTCGCAGACAAATTCCTGCTACTTTTTCAGTCTGCTCGGCGAGTCCTGTGCATCGTGTGCTTAATGGCGCATCGCCATCATATTGGATTTCAGGACACCCCCGCCCACGGAGGAGGGGAGTGCAGCCAGAAGTCGATGGCGGCAATAGCTCGAAGCAATTAGTTTAGTCTTACGGTGGAGATTCCCTCTTGAGGTTAAATGGGACGGGGGTCCCTTTGGTGGCAGCTTCCTCCCCGCTTCTCCGTTTTCCCGCCTGCCTGGATAGTGTTGCACTTTAAGTGGATGCTATGATGACGGGGATTAGTTGTCTGACTTAAGCAGGCAGGGAATTGCATTTGCTGTTTGTCAGGGGGAAATAACAAGCTCTCAAAGGTACATTTTTCTAGGGGGAAAAGTTGTGAAGAAGAAAATACTTGGAGCTTGTGAAGGGAGATTAGTAATAATTAAGTAAATCAAGAGTATTTTTTACTGTCTTTAAATTCCGAGATAAGAACTTACATAAATAAGTAGCAAATTCATTTAATTAGTGAAAAACAAGCGAAGCTAACGCATGCATCACTTTTCTCTCCTGAGATCTTTGATCTGTAAAAAGACTGTCATCAATTAACCCTTGGAACTTTTCACCGCTTTTGGTTTTCTAACCAGTTAGGAAAATTTTTGCACTATCTGTCCGTTCCCCTTTCATCGAATCCCTTTGCTGGGACAACTTTGGAAAGTTTTTAATTAAACCAACTTTAAAGCTTTTAGTGTTTTGTGCTGCTGGTTAGCAAGGGGCCGTCAACATGTGCCGGCAGGACATGCCAGGGGACTTGCATACGTTCCTGTCTCCTAAATTCTAGCGACCCTTACTTGGGCTATATTAAATCTGAGCTGTTCTACAACAATGTGGCCATTAACACATTTGGCCAAAAGTGTCACTGGAACCCGAGCTTAAAGCTTTTGCTCGGAAAAACAAAAGAAAACAACAACGAATGGCAAACAACCCGCAGGTTGGCCAAAGGGAGCAACTTTGCCAGCACAGGAAGCAGATTGGTTTAAAGCCTAAAATCCTTTAGCAGCCTGACAGCTGTGGAAAAGGCAGATCGCTGGCTGGCGAAGGAGATGCAAACAAGCCGGGGACAGAGGACAACGGACACTGGACACTGGGACGCTGGGACATAGGGACAGTGGCCACGGGACCTGTGTCAAAGTTACCCAGCGACAAAAAATGATGTATCAAACTGGACAGGAAAAAGGCATCGGGACGGTAGTAACTTGAGAGGGAGGGGTGCCACGGCCCAGTTTGTCCTTAGTCCATCGTCCTTTTTTGTATTTAAAGTTACACCTACAAAAGCGTCAGCTGTGCATCCTCATCGCCATCATCCCGGCTTGGCCCTGTCATGTCTCGTCCTACGCCGCTTCGCTGGGTTCACTGGCTTTACAGGAGTGGCTCCTTGTTTTTCTTTTTTCTGCCTCGTCCTTGGTATATTTTAGCCGCTTGCTCTGCGGTTTTTTATTTGAGTTTTGTATTAGTTTTTGATTGTCTACCGATGAGTTTGGGGCTCGTTGGTTTTTATGCACAGATATTTCGGAGAAAAGAGAAGAATTTTCATGGAAATTCAAGTTGGCTTCACTATAACAGCGTCCGTTCTGTTGTTTATGTTGTTAGGCAAGGTATTTCTAGCATGCGATATTGGTTAACAGGAGCTGGGATGTTGGGTTGGTATCCTGGCTAATGTTGTGGCTATGTAATTGGAGTTAACAGAGTTGTAAGCTTAACATTAAGGACTTCCATTTTAAAATTTAAATTTTGGTTTTAAGTTGAACATTTTTGTGTTTTTCATATTTATTGCCTTTGCTATATATGATATTTTTTATTTATATTCATTTTAAAAAGTAAATTCTACAGCTTAAACTTAGTTTAATAATCAAGAATTTTACATCACAACTTTTAATACATTTTTTGGAATCCTTCTCCCATTTAATTAAAAAATTTCGTACCCGTTTTTCCTTTATCCTCTTCCCCTTTTATTTACTTGATGACCGGTAACTTTAATACCCATTATCCAAGAACGCTTTTGCTGGTTAACCTCTGGCGCATCCCTTTAATTTATCATCCCAAAGTATCTAAGCTTCGCCTTTTATCTCACCCATTATCTCCATCACCGGGGCGAGTTTCAACCCCAGGGCGCTCTTTAATGCCGGCCCCAGAAAAGTGTAAACAGCAAAAACTAATTGTCTAAGGGCACGCAAAATGCTCCCTTATTTTCCTTTTGTTTTCCCTGTATTTTCCTTGTATTTTGCGTTTTCTGAGCAATATTTATGTCGGCTTTAGCTGTGTAAGCATGGCGGAATGGAAGTTTTTATATATATTACAAACTTTTCAATAAAATAAAGCTGAGTAGCGGCTGCAGTCTCAGCTGTTCTGGCTTTTTCATTTGCATTCCGCTGTATTTTGGTCATGGGACGCGCCCTTTTCGCATATATACATATATATTTTTTACTGCCCTTTTTCAGTTGTAAACAAATGCTTGGCGCTTGTCGAAGGGAAAGTCAACAACAGAGTTTATTTTATGGCAGCCTCTTAGGCGGCTCTGTTAACTTGCACGCGCTCACTCTCTCTCTGTCTCTCCGTTTCTCTCTCTATTGATTTGTTATTTACGCTCTGCGCAAACTCCGGTCTGCAAACCGGGGACCGGGGTATACAGGGTGCTCCATTTTGGCCCCCGTTTGCCCCAGAGTCACACATCTCCTCAAAATTAGCACACACAACAGAGAGACAGAGAGTGCTAGAGAGCGCCGCTCACACACACCACCGCACCTTGACGCTCTCGCAGGCTCTCACGCACACTTTCCGTCTTTGCAGGGGTGGCATGTGGATAAATTCTAGCCGCCATGGATCCCAGTGCTCTACAAAACATGGATCGGGACGCATTAAAGAAGCAAATCGAGAATATGAAATATCAGGCCTCCATGGAGCGCTGGCCGTTATCTAAATCCATAGCAGAGTGAGTAGCAATAATTGCAAAATTAAATAACAATATTTACCGATGATAAGTAACAGAGTGGCAGTAGTGAAGTGTTTAAATAAATTAAATGTCGGGGCAGTGAAAAAGGTGTTGCCGTGTGACCCTTGACCCCATTCAGCTGGCTCCGTCTAGACCGCAAACTATTCGCACACGTGTGCTAAAAGTCAGCTTTGCTTCTGAATTGTTTGCTAAATGTTTACACAAATGCGAAGTGGAGAAGCTGTCTTGCTGCCTGCTTCGTCTCAGGACACAGGACATTCTGCCAGTTTGTGTGTGTGCGTACGGTCGGTGCATGTGTGCGTGTGTGTAGACGGCGGCTAGACGCCAAAGGAGCCCCAGCTCCCCTTTACCTTCCACCCTTTTTTCTAAAAAAAAAAAAGAGGAGAGAAGAACGAATGACCGCCGTCGGTATATTGGATTTACTGAATGAGAAATTTCCCGTCCTGGCAATTAATTCCTATTCCCCTTTCATTACCAATTCAATGAAAGGAACACAGGACATAATGGGGCAGCTGAGAGAATGCCCTCAAGGTGTGTTTCTTCGCTGAGTATTTAAGGCAGAAGTAGAGTGTCCTCCTTGTAAGACATTTCCGCTGATTTTCTTTTCTCAGGAAGCACTGCTAATGATTTCCGGGGAATTCGTTTTAACTGGGATTTATACCAGTAAAGAAAGTAAGCAGTCTCATCAGGTGTAATAATCATGAAATCCCAGATAACAGCTCTTATTACATAAACAATTGTTTGTATTTAGAATTTATAGTGATTTTTCTTAATTAACTACTTTTAATCTTTATTTAATATATTGGCATTTTCAGTAATTACTTTTTATATCTACTTAAACTTGAAATTGTACGTTTAAATTATTTTTTTATATTTTTAATTTGTTATTATTTCACATACAGACTTTCAGCAAATCTAAAAAGTGTTACTAGTTACTAGGCTCAACTTAATACTTCGCTAAAGCTTAAACTACCTGCCTTTCGATTTATTTAAAATATTGTACAGAAAAAGTAATGCAAGTAATGCAGGTTAATTCCCCCCGGCATTACATATATTTTATTTTAAAATCTTTCCTAAGCGAGAACAAAACCTGCTGCATAAATCACAATTAACGCTGCCGCTCTCTAATGGCCGGCTTTTAATTTAGCTCTGGACCCAAAGGCAAACATCCATCCTGCCGAGTCGGCCCCTTGGGCCACCACGGACTGCGTTCGTAATGTCATTTTTTAAATAAACACCCAGCTGTGGAGGGAGCAGACGTCCTCTGATTTAGTTAAACATTTAGTCAGCAGCTAATTATGAATAATTAATTGGCACACAGTGAAGCCTCCCCGTTTCCCAGTCTCGCCAGCTCCCTTGGCTCATCTGTGACTTAATGTGGCTCAAACGGGCTCCAAATGTGTGCGTTGTTGGCCGTTGCCAGCGGCTTTCATAAATAATTTAACACCCGACTTTAGAGCAGCCCCATACCCGCAGGTTTTGCCAATGTGCAGTCGAGATTCTGTTTACTAATTTGCAACACGTCGAGACGAGGCTCGTTTCAATTAGGCGAGCTTGACTCTCTCCCGGAGTGTTTATTTCTCCGCTCACCTCTCTGCATAATTCCCAGTTTTTCTCGGACCTCGTCTCGCCACTGAGTCACGTCGACTCTTAATTTAGAGGTGTTAATTACAAAAATATATATGGCAAAGAAGCTGCGAAACCAGGGTAGAGTGTGAAGTGTAATTATGCCAAATGATATTTCGGCTGCTCAAATGTGTGTAATAAATTCCCCAAAAGGTTTGCAACTTTTCAAATTACAAATGAAAGCCGTAATTGAGTTGCAATTTACATTACAACTTTTTGAAGCTTTTCAGGAATGCGTCTGGTTTTTAAGCGATTACTGAAATGTAACAACAATTTGTTTAATTGAAGGTAGGAGAGACGTACCATAAAAATGCAATTATTAACAACAGAAAAAGATTAAATGCTGACATTTAAAGGGAAAATTATTTAATTTAAAGTTTTCAAACAAAAATAGACATTGTAATTCAATTTAAAATCAAATGAATTTGCAAAACCACCAGTCAATATTTCCAATTATAAAACTTTAACCACAGCATTTTTCATTTATTTCATTTTTTTTTTTTTTTTGTTTTTATCCTAGTGCGACAAGTGATTAGCTTTTAGTTATTGCACTAGTCAAGAA
>JAEIIJ010009718.1:0-19511 GCA_018904815.1 Drosophila ogumai | reverse complement strand
AAAAAAAAAAAAAAAACATGGAATGGCCAGCGCCAAAGTGCCATATTATTATAATCGCGAGGGCGTCTGAGAGATCCAATCCCCATCGCAGGCCCAGTCCCTTTAATCACAAAAGACATCCCCTGCGGTTCTACGCGCCCTGCATTTTGCATTAGTTTCTCCCCAACGCTTTCTGGACCTTCACCGAGGGCTTAGCACACACTTGGAAGGCGTGCAAAAATGCTAACTCTTTGACATTTATTAGCCAGCTGGCAGCTGATGGCCAAAAGGAGGCACCGCGAAGGCCGAAGGACGCGGTCAGCGAGGGAGAAAAAAACAATTACAAAGGCGTGAAAGGGTCGATGAAAGCGAAGGAGAAACATTTGGGAAGGAGCCTTAAAACTGAGTAAAAACATGAAGATGGCGATGATAATGGTAATTTAAAGGGCTTTATGAAGGCCACTTTGAGGGCTTTGCAAGATACTTTCAGGGTTTTTGGTTTTGTAAAATTTGGAAGCTAATTTCGAATAAAATACTTATTTGAGAGGCTTCCTTCATAGATTTTTTAAAGTAAGATTCAGGTAAACTTGTTTAACTTTATTTCGCTAAGTACCCCTTAAATTCATCGCTTAAGTTAAAGCTTGAAAATATTACCCAATTTTCTCTTCTATTTTGTCTCTCGTTTGCCATTATCCTCCTGCCTGTCTCTCTCCTCGCCTTCGAGTATCCTTTTTTGTTCGGTTCCTCATCGTCAGCGCCATTAATTTGCTGGCAATCGTCTGGCATTTCCGCCAAATTCCCCCCGCACACACACCAGCAGCCGCGAGTGCACCCCCACCTGGTGCTCGGTACTCACCTGATTATTTGGGAATGTGCCATCCTTGTCGATGGCGTTCACCTGTGTCACTTTGGTGCCAATCGGTTCGCCCTCGAGCACCGTTTCCTGTTCGCGTTCCGTGAATAAGGGTATTTCATCATTAACATCCTCGAGCATTATGTAAACGGTCGCTTCCGATGCCAATTGCTGGGCTCCGTTGTTCTACAAAGTGAAGGGAAACAACGGGGGAATGGAGGGAAAAATCAATTTAAAAAAAGGCTCACAACTGGGGTATATTTGATTTTTAATACAATTTTTTGCGTTGCCCGGACTTTTTGCTGTTTGTGTTTTAATTAAGCTGTAAAGTGCGTTTAATGAGTTTCGGCTGGACGCTTTTTGCTACCGTTAAAATATTTGTTTATTAATCTGCAATCAAAGTTGAGCTCAGCGCAGCCGTTGATTAAAAAATATTTGAAATATTTTACGCTGTGCGGTATATCATCGTGTATTTTGATATGATGAACATATTTTTCCCCTCTGGTTACACACAAATAGAATGTATTGATGAGTATTTGAACGGAGTGTCGCTTTCACCCTTTGTCAGATGATTGATTAAACAATGGTCATCAATCAGGGAGCAAATATCATTGGCAACTTGTCATTTATTAGTTGTTTTATTGCCAGCACTGGCCTTGCTAATATTCCGGGCCACCACGTTTATTTGCCCAATATTTGGCATTCACAATTCGGCATTACGTTATTAATCAATGCATATGAAATCAATACAAGTGTGCAAACACATGTTTGCCCCAAAACTGACAGCAGCAAGGACGAGTGCCACTGTCGAAATGAATTATTTATTTTGTGTTCATTTTCCTTGGCAAACATGTGTGATTTGTTGAGTCCTAATTAGGCTTCATATTGGCCATGATGTGGGTTGCAGACTGAAGAGTCTTGTTGCCAAGGACTGCTATAGTAGAGAGCAACTTTAAAGGTCAGTCTTACATAATTAAATTTATTTAATTTCAGTATTTATGTCATACAAAAATAATCCATTAATTATTTTTCTAAATTGCTTAAAATTTTAGCGCCAACCGCAGGCCTGATAAAAATTATTATTTGACATGTTTTCCAGCCGCAGAGGAAGAAAAAATGTGAATTAAACATGAATGTCCCACTAATACATGGGAATAGTTAAACATTCATGGCTTCAGCGAAACCGCAAAACTATTTTCCAAATTCATTTGGAAATTTGTCTCTTTTCACGGATGGATGGGACGGGATAAGCCCATTGGGGTCCATTAGCTTTTAGCTGGTAATTTGCAGGGAATGGTATAAATGAAACCTTGTCATGTATTAAATTACCTGCACATGCGAAATGCAAAAAGTTGGAAATAAAATCGTTTTCTGCAATTGAATTTTTTTTTAATGTTAGGCATGGGGAATTTCCATTAATATTTCAGCAGGCGGTTATATTTGTCTGGCGTTTGTCCCTCGCTGAATAGCCAAACTAATGAGGACGCCGATGCAGTGGAAGTGCTAAAACTTGACATTGATTGCGAATGCAATTGATTACCGTTCAGCCGCGAGCTGTCAATCAGTCAGTCAGTCAGTGAGTGCGAATCAGTCAGTCAGTCAATCAGCTAGTTTCTAATGAATTCGAAACGAACCGAGGCGCCCGCATTTGCATTTCCCAACTTGGGGCGGTGAAGCCCGCGCAAGTAATTAAAACTTTTCAAATCAAATAATTACAAACGTATTTGGCAGTCATTCTCAAATACAAAAGTCAAATACATGTCTAATTGAGCCTAAGACCAACTTGAAAACTTTCGGCTGCCGTCTGGGAATTGCGCAAACATTTTGCAACTTTAAATTGAATTCGTTTCGGCCTGTCTTAGAATTTAGTTGCCTGGACTCGGACTCACCTCGACACGTATGGTTAGATTGTACTCCTTGATGCTCTCGTAGTCCAGCGGATGATTCACTTTTATGTCGGCCCAAGTGTCGCCGTTGTCCGGTCTTTGTTGCAAGTAGAACGTGTGAAACTTGTTCGTTTGGGCCGTTGACCCGGGCATCAGGCGATAGAAGACTGTTGGATTTCCCTCGATACCCGAACTGCAGACGTCGTGGCCAGAAGGGGATTTTTAAGCAATATTAGTAAGGTGGTAATAGAAGTTTTTTATAGAGTCACATACTGGCTACATGAAATTATGATTTCTCTACAAATTAAGTGGTTATTTTGTATACTTTATTGTTGTCAAAAAACAATTCTTAATGGCGTAAAATAAAAACAAAAGAAAGCCTTGATTTAAGGAAATTTCATTCTTTAAATTCTCCAAGACTTTCTCACAACATTCACACACACACAAAAATATATGTCTATGTTAAAAAAAACACATGCCACATTACAAAATACAAAGGGCCGACGCATGAATCGAATTCTTGCTCTTAAGGTGAGTTGTGCGCTTTAAAAATTCGTTCATTATTAATTTCTCAAAGCGTCTTTGGTGCAATTAAAAAAGTTGGGAACCGAAAAAAACGAAGGCAAAACCAACCGAATATAAACCAAATGGCCTCAAAAAATCTAATTGCCATTTGGGTGTGTCGGGAATGGGTTTCGGCACATGATAATGAAAAACAAATTAGGCGCAAAAAGAGCAAAATCTATATATACACGCGGGGTGTATATATTTCGTTTGGGCCTGGACAACACTTGCAGCTGACAGAACGCCTTAAGAACGGGTCTTAAGGATAAATGAAAACTGTCAGGACTGCGCCAAAATGTTGCCAAGGACAAAAAGCACAAAAAATTATTGTTGCGGAATGGGGGAGGTTGTGGTGGAGGCGGGGTGGAGGAAAATGGTTGGGAAATTTGTGGATTGCATGAAATTTTCTTGGAGGTTTCTTTTGTTTCTTTCTTTTCTTGTTTCGTGTGGTAGTTGTTCTGTGATTGGATGTAGTAGGTGTGAGTTGATTTTAATTTCATTGGTTCGTCGTGTTGGAAAACCGAAAATTAGGTGTATTTAAAAGATTTACACATCACTTTCTGTACACTCGGCACTCTTCGCTTCTTGTTCTGATAGTAGGTTGTATTGCAGTTTGCTTAAGGCCTAGACGCTAGAGTATATCAGCTAGTGGGTAAAGGATAAGGAAATCATAGAACTAAACCGGAAAACTTATCAGTTTGCTAGCTAAATATCTTTGGTTATATTTGTATACATAAAAATGTGCCCTCGACCTTGGCGCGTGTTTCTTTCTGCGTTGTGTGCTTCTTAAAGGACTCGAGGCGCCTCAAGAGCAAACACAATTATTATGATATACGCGCACAGTCGGGAGGAGAGTCCTTCGGAAGACCCTCCCCAAACACTTAAACCCTCTCCTAATGGCGTCTAATGTATATATACATATTGTTAACAAATTTCTGTGCTGGGACATGACCAGATAATTGCGAAGAGAAAACGCAAACGCAAAGCAAAAGAAAACTCAGGATGAAAATGCTTTTTATTCGAAATAATTTAAACACATAAAAAACAGGCGAGGAAACAGAAAGCAGAACCCAGGCACGTTTAATAGATTGTAATTTCCTTAATATTGCGCTGGGGAACAGAAAGGAGGTGTACTTAGGGGCACTAAACTAACTCTATACAGCAGATTCGGGTTCGAGACGGGAATCTGGCTCAGGTGTGTGCAGGTGCGTATGTGCAGCATTCTCACGATATAATTTTCATCTTTGTTTTCTAATTTTTTATACCTATTTACGTTTGTTTTTATTCCGCTCTTGGCCTTTCGGCTTAAGTGCATTTGCTTTTAGTGCGGCAGTGGAGGAAAGTGCATGGTAAAAAATATGCGGTGGGACGGCATAATATAAAAACTGACTCGGACTGACGCATAATTAAAATGCCAGTGCCATGTGGACGGCTTGCCACGAAGATAAAACGCTGCCCGGGGAGATCCAAAGGAGCGCAGTGTCGTTGCGGGGGTCGAAAGTCATTTAAGTGCTCTGCTCCAAGTTTTTTAATTGCAATTATAAAAAACAAAACTTTGTTTAAAATAAACTTTCCATTTTTTTCGCAGTCTCGCTGGCAAAAGGGGATTTGTATACGTATACATATTTTATTTCTGCCCCTGGCTGGCACTAAGTGGCAGGTAATTGAAACTGACCCAGCTCATCATGCGGCAAAGGTTAGCGACAAAGCCATTGCTAGTTTATGCAGTACTTTTATGTGTCCAAAAGAAGAAGAGCTGGACAAGTTTTATTTTCAGTTTACGACACTCGGATTACCCTTGGAAAAAATAAAAAGACACTTGTGCTTTTCCTTTGCGACAGACGAAGATTGCTTTGGCAGATTTGACTTAAATTTTGAGCATTTTTTTTTAAATTAGGAGGAGAATCTTAAGATTCTGTCAAGATTGCTGCAATATATATATAGTTATTAAGGCCCTATAAAGCTTGACTATTCTATCAAAACAAAGACAGTAATGTGCGTTTAATATACATTGTGAGAGTTGTGCAGTTTTTAGCATATAATCGTGTACATTTCACTGGTGCAGTTTGGAGTGCTTTATAAATGATTTGGATTTCTAGGGGACAGATGATATGGGGAGCAAGTAGGGTGAGCACATAACGTAACAAAGGAATCGAAGAGAGCGTTCTTCAAAGGCAAGCCAACATCTAAGGAGTATCTAGAGTAAACATTCAGAACACACAAATCAACGGCAAGACACAACACCAATAACCAATAAAATATAATTAAAAAAAAATTTATAATAAAAACACCTCTAAAAATATATTTAAAAATATATGTTTTAAAATTCTTAAAAATGAACTAAGCAAAATGGAATGAAATTTATTTCATTTTATGAATAATGCTGTATTTTTTTTTTGTGGTTAACTTTTTGCACGAAAAATGAACAGACCTGGCTTTGATCGAGACGACTTTGCCGCCGACGGGCATATTTTCCTTGACATAAATGGGCCCATAGACGGTATGATCCCAGACGGGCGGGTTATTGGCACGATCGACCACATCGATCTGTACTTCGACAGTACGCGACAATGGCGGATAGCCCTTGTCTTGGGCCATTGCCTCTAACTTGTATGTCTCGCGCTGTATTTTGTATACATTTCGCGGCCGACATTATCAAAAATCGTTTTAAAATCAAGCAAGGCGTGGCAAAAATGACAGACGCGTCGATATTGGTTGGTAAATACGATAATCGTTCAGGAAAAGGCAAAAAACAAAATGATATAATATAGTTGGGAACATTTGTTTCAAGAAGTCTCTAATAAAAAGTGTAATTATAAAACTTATAGTTTGGTTACAGGTAAAAAGTCAAAACTGAAAATGGTAAGCCAACACCTCTCGAGAGAAAATGTTAAAACTGAATTTAAAAACGGGAAAATTAAAGGAAACACTTGTAGAGTTGACAAAAAGGTTTTAATTTCTTATATGCAGTGCAAATTATTTAATATGGTCTCGACCCTAGCCTTCAAAAATAAACTGTATATATATATATGTTGAATAAATAGTTGTAGCAGTTAAATAAATATTATAGATATATTCAACTAAATGGATAATTTAATAAATAAATATTGGGCTTTGTGCATTTTATAAATACAATTTTCATAGCATACTTTACAAAGTTTGCTGCGGTTATATTTCTTTTAGATTTCGACTATTGCTTTTTAACATTTTTGAACACTTGTGTAGTTACCTTGTTTCTTAGAGCTTACGTATTTATATTAACTGCAACCTTGTTCTGGGCGATTTTGAATGTTAGAGTAGCGTATTCACCAAATGAAAACCAACTCCAAAAATTTCATTACGATCCTCACAATATTTCAGGCATGTGGGGGGCTTTTCTTTTAATCGAAGGGGAAAATTCACAGATAAGAGGAGGAAAAGCTAGTCCAATGGGTTATGTGTGAGAGAGATAGAGAAAGGACCTTGCTTTGTCAAAATTCAAAAGATTCCAGGGGACAACCACTAAAAAAGGATGGTTCTCCTCAAAATAAACACCAGATATTCCAATATTTTCCATTTCCATTTTCGATTGGTTTTTCTTTTAAGAGCTTATCGTTTGGGTGTGGAACTCGGGTAAGCTTTTACGATATGCCGCCACAAAAAGGACATCCGTAACAGCGTGAAGACCGTATGTTAAAAATACATTAATGCTATGTTAGCCAATTGCTAGATGCTGTTATGTTAATGTTAGGGCAGACCGACAGCTGTTAGACTCGTTCAAGTTTAGTTTTAGTTTTAATTTAGATTTAGTCTTAGGCTTAGTGTTAGGTGTTGACTGGGGACCTTGTTGGCTATACAAACCTTGCCTTAACCGATGTTACAACCGTGCCCACAGTGACATTCTCGCGTATGTGAATGGGGCCGTAAATGCTCTTATCCCAAATGGGCGGCTTATTATTGCGATCGACGACATCTAACTCAACGTCGACATCGGCGGCTGAGGGCGGAGTGCCCTTATCGGAGGCGCTAACCCTCAAGCGATAGCGGTCGCGCTGTTGATTGATTGTGAGGGATTTGATTGAATTTCGGATTGAAGCGGCGGTACAGAATGTTAGCGTTTACAGCGAACGGGGGGCGGGTTAACATTGCAAGGAGTAGTCGAGGCCCGAACCCAAAATGTTAGCGTTGGTTACGTTTTTGGGTTTGTGTTTTGGGTGTACGTTACGTTACGATTACGTAATTGATGGCATCGTTGTTTAAATGTTTGTTTTTTTCATATTTCAAAAGTAGTTACAGGTTTATGAAACATAAAAAGCAAATTAAATACACAACAAAAAGTTTATAAAATATGTAATATAATAGGGTCTTAGGATAGGGATTAGTACGGGTGATATAGCATGGTTTTAAGGATGGTTGACATAAAGGTTGGTCTTTTGACGAGACTATTTCAGGCTCTCATGGGAGCTATCCTAAGATGAGGTGAAGCTGGAGCTTCACAACGATATGCAGTACTCAAAATGAAGTACAGTGTGCTCCTTGAGTTAGTTCAGACTGAAGATTAGCTTACAGTTTTTAGGTTTAAGTTTTTGTGAAATTGCGATTTTGGGGGTTAGCACAGTAACACAGTTAACGCATTTGGTTGCATTTACTTACTGGATAACAACCCTAAATCGTTGACAGTACCATGATTTTGTATATGTAAATATAAACGGGAAATTAAAAATGAAAACATTAAAATGCCTCGATCAGCTACCCTCTCGAATACGTAGAAATTAGAGAAAATCATAGGATAAAGGTGCAGTTGAAAGGAAAATACTTTAAGTAACATATCCTAACATCCTCTTGGGTGTCTTCTGGCCACATTTTTGATGGGCATGCAAAATGAAATGTTCTTCAAAAATATATATGTTAAACATTGTATCAAAAATATATAAACTTGAGCTAAGCAAAAATGTGTTGACTTGCAGCAAGAGACCTTCAAAAAGTTGTATAGTCTCGACAAAAAGTTGTTGTTTTGAGGTTGTTTTGGGATTTTAATTGTTTATATTTTCTATTTCGGGTGAAAATCATAAAAGGCAGTAAAAAATCAAGCTATGGGGAAAAGGAAACTATAACTATTGTTATATTGTACTAATTTATTTGGTTAAAACCTTCAAAAATTGGTTACAACGATGCTCAAAAATATTCGTGATCGTTCTCGTTCCGCCTTTAGATGTTTCCTTATGTACATTATCCTTAAGCCTATGAACCTGGCACCAAAAAAATATTAAGCAGCCCAATCCCCTGGTATTTTCGGTTTGCTATTCACATTCTGTGTTAGTTTGAATTGTTCCAAAAAATGTTAAAAATCAATTCGCTTTCTCGGCATTCTCTGCTCGTGTTTAGGTTACTTTCTTTGGCCAATTTCACGCACTATGAACTAAACAAAACAATCGATGGAACCAAATAAAAATATTCGTTTAAGTTATATCCGAGCGCAGATATCGCGGGATGTGGCAAAAAACTTGCACTGCTTGCACATCAAATTCAAATTGACCTAAGGCTGTTTAGCGGTCTTGTAAAATATTTAAATAGAAAACAAAGGAAAGGTGCAGTTTGAAAGGAAACGGAAATAAACAATAAGATTAATAGATATATCTACAAGCCGCCTAAACTCTCTAAGGCTTGTCACTTCTTCGCTGAATTTGTTAGTAAAAAATAAGAATGTTTTGTTTTCCTTGATAAATAAGAAAAATTAAAATAATTAAACTCGGTTAGTTGGGACTTGGCAAACTCAAAATAGGGGTAATTGATATTTGTAACGTTTTAGGGGGTAACTTGGAAAGCAAACACTTACGTCAAGCGGCTTCTTGAGCACAATCCAGCCGGACTCGGCCTGAATTTCAAAGTATTCCAGATCGTTGGGATTGAAGGGAGCAGTCAGGCTGTATACAATGGCGCCATTGTTGTCGGCATCTTCATCGGAGGCAGAGACGCGCAGGATATTGGTGCCAATGCTGGCATCCTGCTTCACATTCTCCACGTATTTCTAGCGAAAGGAAAGTAGTTGTTAGATATTTAATTGCCAAGAAACTACGTATGTAGCACTCACCTGTCGATCAAAGAGCGGCGGATTGTCGTTGACATCTGTGATCTCTACCGTGAAGGAGCAGACTCCCTCCAGGCTGGGATCTCCCTGATCCGTGGCCTTAACAGTCACCGATACGAACTTGCCATCGTCGCCCTCGCGATCAAAGACCTTGTTGGTGGACACCTCGCCGGTTTCCTCGTCAACCGTGAATTTGGTTCCCTTCTGGTTCGGCTGCTGAACAATCGAGTATTTCACCTGTCACAAGGAACATGCAAAATTGTTTAATGATTGACACAAATTGCGATTAGAGGCAGAGAGGCGTTTGACCTCGACACACGACATGCACTTTGCGGTGCATTGAACTTGGAGCACGAAAGAAAATTATGGCCAAATCTCGTCATAAAATCTCTACACCGCCTCCACACACTCACACGAGTTGGTAATTCAATTAGGTGTGGGTAATCATGTTTGGTTTGGCCTCAAAACACAAATAACGTATAATTAATCTGCCTGTCCGACCACCGAAGGGGGAAAGTAATTAGGCAAGGGATAATCAGGAGAGGCCTTGAAGGGTGGTTTGGTTATTGGTAATAGCTAGTAGGTACATCTAAATTAGTTAATGCACAAACTCAACCTAATAACGTCGAGGGAAAGGTGGCGGTGACTAAGGCGACTTTGAATTTTCTTTTGTGCTCAACTCTGTTCAATATAACCTTTGTTCTTTACCTGTCCGTTCACACCCTTATCCTCGTCGGTGGCCACCACCTTGATGACAGGACTGCCATTGGGAGCTCCCTCCTCCACCTTGGGGTAGTAGGTACTGCAGTCCTTGAACACCGGCTTGTTGTCGTTGACATCGGTTATGAAGACCACGACGACTGCGGTCGAGGTGTGGATCGTTTGGTCGCCATTCACGCAGCACGATCCATCGTCCATGGCTGTGACATTCAGCTCGTACTTGTCCCGATCCAGAGAGATGGCCTTGTTGTGCAGTCGGATCACACCGGTGATGTCCTCGATGACGAACTGGCCGGACGAAGTGCCGCCGCCAACGAAACCGAACCTCACATTGTCGCCATCCTTGTCCGAGGCCACCACTGTGGTGACCAGGGTATTGGGGCCGGCATTCTCATCCACATTCGGGGTATATACCTGCTGCGAGAACTTGGGCTCCTCGTCGTTCTTGTTCTTGGTGTAAACGCGAACCGTGGCCGTTCCCGACTTGGCCGGTTCACCTTTGTCCTTCGCCGTGACTATGAACTCGTAGTAGGCATTGTTGTTGTCCGCATCGAGTTGCTTGTTGTTGACGATAATTCCATTTGAATCCACGGCGAAGTGGTCGTCGGAAACCAGGTACTCGATTTCGGCATTCGATCCGGAATCCGCATCCATGGCCTTTACGCGGAGTATACTGGTTCCCAGGGGAATGTCCTCGTCCACATTATGAGCCTGGTAATCGGGCAGCTCGAATTTGGGGGCATTGTCGTTTACATCCGTAACGCGAATAGTGAGCTGGAAAATACATTTTAAAGTTAGTTATCATATTTTTTATTCAAGAAATTAAGTATGTTTCAAGCCTTAAGTATTTCTCCTGCTTCATTTTACTGTTGTTGCATTTTATTTTAAATTCACTTCCAGCAGACAACGCTGTCGTTTTCAGAACATCCACAGGGGAAATACTTATATCACAAGGCTTGCGCACATCTCAGCGGGGATTTCCCCAATTCACTCACATCGACGGAGGTGGAGAATCCGCCAGAATCCTCGGTGGCTGTCACAATCAGTGAGTAGACATGTGGCTGACGCAGATCCTCGAAGTCCAACTCCTTGGCTAGCTTGACGATGCCCGAGGTGGGTCCAATGTTAAAGGTGCCGGCTCCCTGGCCCTGGGCCTTCAGCGTGTAGCGGATCTCGCGGTCCGCGAACGACTTGGCCTTAATCGAAATGATGCTGGAAAAGCAGGGGAGGGAAAGCGGAAAAGTTAGCAGCGGGAAATGTAAAATTTGCTTGCATATTTTATGTCCATCCAAGGGCCACTTCAAGCCCTGCATGTGTGTGTGCTTGTCACTCGCTCCACTGCCTTTTGACAGTTGTTTTCCCATCAGAATTTCAATGAAGACCAACAAACACACACACAGGCTACCAGGCTGCAGGATAAGCACACACACAGAGTACCACACAGTCTGGTTCACATTGTTATGCATAACTTTTATTGGCAGCCCCACGAAATTTGCATACACTGGGGCAGAAACGCTGACTTAGAATTATGGCTTCACATCTGGGATTTGGAACTGTTGGACTTTTGTAAAACTTGAAGACAAAACTCAATCGGACTATCGCATTGTTTGATATTTACTTTATGTATAAATCCAGGAGAAGCCAAAATCGAGAGAGACCAGACTTAGTAACGCAAACGAAGCCACACAGTCTTACTTATTACTGGATTATTAACCATCTTAACCTATGGTCACACTTTAAAGTCCTGCCTACTTCTGGCCTCAGATATAAGTTTTATGGCAATTTTTTTAGATTGAGTTTTGTACTAGAATTAAGTATCTGATAACAATATAATTCTTGGAAAATAAGAATGATTATTTTACAATTTAAAAACAATGAAATATAATAAAAACATTTGCCAAGTTCATAATTATTTTAGTTTTCATTCAATTACTAATTTTAAAATTATATACTTTTCTAATATTTTGTATCCGTACAAATAAATCAATGTAATATTAATACCTATTAAGGCGAAAAAGTTAATTTAAGTTAAATCAACATTTTGTTTAATTCTCTTTCCGATTTTCCCCAGTGCTTTAATTCGTATGCCTTAGCTTTGCTTCGACTTACTCTGAGTCCTTTTTCTGGTTCTCCGGTATCTCAGCCTCATAGCTGGGCATATAGAACTGTGGGGCCCGCTTGCCACCCACAATCGAGAGGCGTTCCTCCGGTGTGCTCTGGAATCGGCGATCGTCGACTTTGCCATTCTGATCCTCGGCCTTCACGTACAGGACATACTCCATGTCCAGCTGGAAGAGATCCGTGCCCCGCGTCCTCACCACGCCAGATCGCTCGTCCACCTCGAAACGTCCGCCAGTTCGATCGCGAACAATGAAGTAATGGATATTGTGATCCGTATCCGGATCGCGGGCCTGGAGAGTAAACACGGGGGTGTTGGGTGGAGCGTTCAGTTGCACCACCGCCTGCATGGGCAGCGGCCGATTAATGAAGTACGGCGGCTCATCGTTGACGTCCTTCACCAGGATTATGACCCTCTGGTTATCCGTGTACTTGATGCCAGCTGGAAAAAGGGAAAATGCAAGGAAAATCATGAGAACATGGCTTTTCTTAGTGGTTTGTTTGTATTTTTGGCCCTCTGCTTGGATTGCCAAAACTTTTGCCTTTTGTTATTACAACTAATGGATAGTGGTTAGGGATGAAGCTCTGTCGGAATAGGGGTTGTATCACCCCCACACTCCCACTCTCTTCTGTAATTTAAGGCGTTTGGATTACAGTTAAGACCTTCAAAGTGCAATCAGCCGGAAAAGCAGTCTCAAGGCAAGGCAAAATGTTTTTGTTTAAAAAGCTGATAAAATGGTTACAAGTTCTTGATGGTAAATGTTATTACTGACTGACTTAAAGACTTTTCAGACATAAAAAAATATTAAACGGATTAAAGGATTTGTAAGATTTCACAATAACATTTATATTTGGTTATTTACTTATTGTTTATTTCTCAGCAACAATTTTTTGAAAATTGTTTCTCAAAGATACGAAAAGGTTTATTGGTTGTTTTTATACATTCTTACTCTCCCCAAATATATTAATAAATATTTGTAAAGGGCTTGGGCTAAGCTTATCCAACGTTGGCAACTTATAATTTCCACTAAACATGCACACAACAAATTTCTCCCTCACAAAAAATGGTTAAACTTGAAAAAAATCAATATTAGGCAGTGAAAAGAGAAAGGTAAAGAAGTAATGCAGGGGTCGCATTTTTTCTTTCTTTGCAAAAAATGTCTGCACCGGAAAATTCCAATCATGTTGTTGTGTTCTTCCTTGTATTTTTTATTTTGCTGGATTTTTTTTCTTTGTTGTTGGTGGGGGCAAACAACAAGCGGCAAACGAGGGGAACCACCGAACTGACGGACGCTTATTAGAGGCGTGTGTGGGTGTGGTATTAAGAGGTATGTTGGATACATTTTTTAAGAGAGAATTTATGGTACTTAAATTAAACCAAAAACCCCTAAAGCTATATTTATTTAAATATATTAGAAAAAATATTTTAAATAATATCAAAACATGTTTGTGTATATTTCCAAGAGTCAGGTAATGCTTGTAACAAACTTGAGGTATCATGAAGTCTATCAACTTTAAGATGGCTTGTTTTCTATTTTGAAAAAGAAGCAATGTGGGTGGTGGCTGGTCGGCAGAAGTAGCAGGTAAATAAAGCAGACGATTTACCTGCCCCCAACTTTCACACAAAGGAAATTCGAGCGCCTTATAAAAAAGGGGCAGCGAAAAAAAGAGAATAGAGGATAAAAAGAAGTGAACCAAAATGGGGGTGAAGCATGTGTAATTTCTCAAGAGCAGCAAAGTGAATTGTAAACAGGTTGGAAAGGCTAACCCTTAACCCGTGTAAGCAAATATTGCAATTGAAACAAAGACGCAGCGAAGTTTTCAAATAACACGGGAAAAAAACCCGGGGAAATAAACAACATTTTCGCTCAACAGATTGTACAGAAAATGCAACGAAAAAAGTTGCTGGCAAAGCACATAAAGAAAATGCCATGGATCGGGAGGGAAACTCTGAGAGAGAGAGAGAAAGTGGGGGCAAGTGCAAGTTGGCAGAGTTATTTGCTGATTCTTGCCAACTTTTGTTATTTCCCTGCCAGCTTGGCATTGTAACGCTTTTCTATGGCTTATTGTGCTAGCGCCAAGCAGGTAAAAAATTGCACAAGAAATAATGCTATACTACTACATATATATAACTTGAAATTTAAATAATATGGAGCGAGTTTTATTGTTATGGCTATGTGTGAGGCGGTACTAATGTGCACTGGGATTGGGTTTTTCGCGCAGAGAAAAGCTGGAGCAGCAGCAGCAGCCAACATGGCGGATTTCCGTGGCGACAATGCACACGATGGCCGGGAAAATGGCTGCGGGAAAACGGGGGAAATAAAATGGAAAATGCCTTTTGTGGCCTGACAGAGGAATAATGCGAGTGTGTGTGCGGCAGGATTAAAATGCGCAGAGCGAGAAGGATTTTCATTATGTTCGGCGCTACAACAAGCATGAATAAATGTGATTTGTGATTAAGTTTTTCGTGGGGGAAAATACAGCTTAGTTTTACTATTAAAAGCAAAAAAAAGAGAGAGAATAATAACGACATTCTTAAAAATAGGAATAGTATTTAAACATTTTAGAAACAATTTTCATTGTGTATAAAATACCTTCAAAGTTCAAGGATTTCATTCAAGTTTCATTGAACTTATTTGATGCCATAATGAGCCATCTTCTTCGTCACTTAGCGCCGAAGACATTCATTTCAATTTAATAAAACTTCTTGGCACTCGGCGACCCCGTTTTTACACACCCCTAAACCGCTGTCATGGCTTCCTCTTTGTTATCAGAAAAGCCATATACTCGTGCATATGCACATTAAGTGACTGTCACACGCGATGCGGACTAAGGAGAGATCCTTGAGGAGTCAAAACCATGCAGCTACTATACTTCTCGTAATCACTGCCAAGGGATGCCATTTTCCACCCACAGCCGCTCCGAAAACTCCCCTTCGGAGTCATAGCCATTGTCATCATAAGCTAGCCAAGGGGATGCAGTGGCAGGGGCTCCGCAGGGCGAGATTAGGGGGCGGGAGTCAGGGGGTCGCACACAGAGGTTAGCACTAAATGCAACGCCCAAAAGCAGACGGGAAATATTCTGTAACGGCTTTGTCTCCATTCCCGTTTGCATTGCACTTCAGACGCGCTTTGAGACAACAATGAAAGCAGAGGGACACACGGTTGTAAGGGAAATGCCTTAAAATACTAAATGGAAATGAAGTTGAAAAGAAATTGAAGAGTCGCAAATACCCTTTCGAAAATAATATGAAAGGGATTCCCTAAAATTTTGTAAGCCATGTGTAATTTGTAATGAATTTTTGGTTCAGTGTCCTGAATTAAAATTGAGAAAAAAGGGAAAATTGAACAACTATTCCAGGGAGCATCGAAAAAGTTAAAGTTTTTAAGAGCTGCTGTGGCTGCACCCATTGCTGTCCCCCTTTTCCTTTTCCCTCTCTCCATCTCTATCCAGAAACAAAACAAAAGTCGAAGGGAAAAAGTGCGAGACTGTCGTCGTGGATAGGAAAACAAAGCAGCTTATTGTTTCAATGGATTAAGTAGAAGGCAGAGCCCAAAGTGAGAGATGCTGCACTGAGCCAAAGAAAAAAGGGAGAAAGAGAAGAGTATAAAGCGCGAAAGAGACGGCCAGGCAGCTCATCACGGCTCAGACGATGATTTTTAGGGGATGTGGCTCAACGTCTGTGGTGCCTTTTTCAAGTGGGTGCCAGCTTGAACTTTTTCAAGTTCTTCCCCCTATCATTTCCTTTTTTCACCCACATTTTCCAAACCCCTTTTACAATTCTCCGCCGCCCTCACCACGCCCATGGGCTCATTGCCTTTGCGGAAGCAAACCAATCTGTGAGATGTGAGATGCGCGAATAGAAATTGAATTTGTTAGGAAAATTGACAACTGTTCTACGTGCAGCATTGATGTAATTTTTCCTACACAAACACAATTTGTGCGTTTACATTGCGGAAATGTACGTCTCAACGACCTTTTGACATATGAAAGTCAAAGTAAGTTTGGAATTTAGGGGCCAGTTATAATATTTTTTATTTAAAAAAGCTTAAGGACTAATAGTCTGATTCTAAAATTAAATTAAAATCATAAAAATATATTTTAAGGGATTATTAAATATTGTGAAGTAAATCCTGAATTTGTAAAATAATATATTTCACTAGCTATAAAACGACTAAAAGCGTATTCATATTTCCGCAACAATTATGAAAGCATTAAACTTGCACATTTCTTTATTTTGGTTATCAGCAACTCACAAAATGTTCTCGATTTTTCACCACAATTTAACGGCAAGTTAACCTTTATGACTTGCTTGGGGGACCGTGCCTTTTGGGAGCTCCCCCGCAACCCCGGAGCCCGAACAATTGACACCCCACGATGTTCAACATAATCAGGAGGGTCAAAATGCGGTTCGGTTCGGTTCGGTTCGGGGCTCTCGGCTTGATTAAAATGCAGTCAAGTCGAAACTTTATTCCAGGTACGCCCTCTCCAAATGAATTTCTTCATTTTCCTCTGCGGCTTGAATGGAAAAAACTTGGGAGCAAGCAGGGCTTGCCAGGGGTATAAATACGTGAGGAAATACAAGTACAATGTTGAGCAGTTTTCCCTCTGCCTGCCCCCTCCTCGAAATATTTTTATGGCTGGTGTAATATTTTCGCCTTTTCTGGGTAGCTGAGAGCTCTTTGCTTTTTTACGGCCATCCCCTTGCCATGAACTTAATGAAGCTGTTAACAATGGATTCCGGGGAATCCGAGTAAGAAAGTGGGAAAAGCCATTGCCAAATATTGAACATACATACGTATTGATTGAAGCGGGCGCCGAGAGTCGGAGCTAATTCAGATTGAAGTTTTTGCGCGCTTTGCCATGATTGCACTGGAGAAAAGTGGCAAATATCCGGCGAAAAAGAAACAGAAGCCGGAATAATCGAATCAGAGAGCTTGAGCAAACTCAAGGGGTTCCCTTGGACGCAACAGCAATCGATGGAAAGCCGGCTTGCAGTTGAGGAAATGAGTCCAGGGGAAAACTTTGCGATATAATAAACTAAGAAGTAAGTTTTGTTTGCTTTTTGAGAAATTGTTTCTCTCGAAGAAATTGAAAGATTGCTATTGTATGTTTCCGCTTATCTTGTTAAGAGATTTGTAGGAATTTTTTTTAATATAAATTGAAATTGAATTTTAAATATCTATAGGTATAACTTCTTTGAAACCAGTTCTTTCGCAATGCTAAATGCAAATGAATTATTAACGAGCATAGTCGCTAAAACTAATATCTTGCTTGCAAACCTGTTTGCTAGTTAATGAAAACATTTTGCGGGCTTTAAAAATTTGTCAAGGCGCAGCCAGATGGCAAATGCAAGATATGCAACCCAAGAGATACAGTCTGAGGAGTGCACGCATCCGAGAGATGCAGCCACAGCGTGAAGCCCTCAATTTGAGATGTCAGTTATTGAGTCATTCAAGAGCCAGGCAAATGAGTTAACTCCCGGACAGATGCGGCAGAATCTGCCTACTTGTGAATGCAAAGATATGCAAGACTGCGAAAAATAAGAGAAAAAAACATTCGGCGTCCTTCTCGCAGCCTCAGTGGCTCTTGGGTCCGAGTTTATCTGGCAACAAATTGGCAGTTGCAGATAAAGATAATGTTATGACTTCTGTTGCCACCGCTGCTGGCACCTGGCAATTCGCCGTAAAACCGTGCACTTTATCAGGTGTCATATTTCGCGCGCACTGCTTCTGATAAATAAACTTGCAACTTAAACACATTCCGGAGAGACAATTTGACAGGCTTAGAGGGGACACGTTGCACACCCAGCTCAGACACTTTAATTGCCAATTTCAGCGCAAAGAAGGATGGGCAAGAAAAATATTGCCCACATTAATAAATTAATTTGAAGGAGAGAGAAAGAGATGACATAGGGACATACTTAAGAGTGCCAAGTCAATTAAAGTGTACGCAATAAACTTGGGATTGGCGGGGATAAATGAAATGGGAAAATATATACCGCTTATGAGATGCCAAGAGGAGAGCGGAAACATTATCATACACTCATTTTTCTTGTGTAATTACTAATAATAATATTATTATTAAATTCCCTAAGGCCCGCCTTTCCAAGTGCTGATGAGGTGTGACAATGCACTTAGTTTCAAACCGTTGAAAATCACTTACATTTTCAATTAACTTTTCTCACTACAGATTTCCCGTGGAGGCAACCTATCTTAAAGCTAATCAAACTTGATAAAAATCCATTGTCCTGTCATCCTTTCACCGTTCTCTGTTCCGGAGCCACCTGTCTGCTCGGATTTTTTTCCACCTAGACAGTCTTTTGCATACACAAGCAAATTAAGTGAAATTGCGCACATGGCGGACATTAAGCGAAAATTAATGAAATTTTGCTATGGCATCACCTTGCCTGCCTGCCGTCTCCAGTGTAGACGCAGTTTTGCGGAGCTTTATCACCGGGTTTTACTCCCCTGCCCAAGCTCCAGTTCCAGCTCCCACAGCTCCTGCTCATCCAATCCGTTGTTATCCGGGGGCTGTCGTGAGCTTGATTGAGTTTGATGGCGATTGTGCTGCGCCAACTGCGCTGCCTTGATTGCAATTTCAGCCATGATGTAGACCTGCTCCTCCTCCGCAGATAGCCAGGGGCGTGTCGTGTCACGCCCCCCTTGCATACCAATCAGGGGGAGGAAGGCTCAGAAGGAGGAGCAGTTGGTCCCCATCCGCATCTCAGGTGGCAGTCAGTCATTTAAGGCCTCTGGCAATGGCACCAGACATTAGTTCTTTTTTTCCGCCTTTGGAGCTCCTGGATATTTTGTCTTCTTTTTTTCCATGCTCTTAGTTAAGCACAGGACTTGGCTTTTGATTGATGAACCAGCCGAGCAGAAGATGGCTTTAAGTTTTCCCCATAAATTTCACTTTAGTTTTTAGCCGTCAGCTGCCAACGAGGTGACATAGAAATGCACTGAACTGTGGACATTGGAGATAAAATTATGCAAAGGGAGCATAAAAGCACAGGACGAAAAATTGAATATTGGTTAGACTTGACTTTGGAAAATGTAGGCCATGCACAAATACTCGTTTTACATATTTAAATCTATCTAAATCGGCAAAAAATGTGTAGGAAAAAATGTGGAAATAGGTATCTAGAGTCAATAAACTATGTCCAATGTTTTTCAATGATATAATCTTTCTTAGTTTCTATTGCTCCCCCTTCATAGAAAGTATGGAAAAGGGACTCTCCCTTCGATATCATTCATTTGATTGTGGCCATTCCCAAGTGGTGCATAATTCAAGCTCTCCACGCCACTTCATTAGGGCTTCCATC